>JASDQU011376438.1:0-24339 GCA_032191745.1 Picea mariana
ACCTCCCATCCCTCATTAAGCCATCTACCTACCAGCCTGTGAGACATTTAATTTAGGGCCAGCGAGCTGCTTTTGGTTCTCTGGGCCAATAGAGTCCAAATATGGTATTAATTCTCGTTGGAAGTTAACGCCACCTTTCCAGGTGCCTTCCACCACCATCGTGGTCTCTTTTTCTGCACATCCCCTCTCAGCAGTCCTGCAATAAATTCATACTGTTATTCACATTTATTGACCTTTTCCACAAGGTCCATTTACATCACATATTCACATTTATGATTTTTCCACTGTTCTGGCCAGTCCAGTTATTTTTACAAACTGGGGGAAACAGGGTGTTACATGAGGAAAGGATTTCACATCTTCTTCCAATTATTCAAGAAGGTCATACTTCTCCTCAAATTCATCTGTAAGAGTCTGAAAAAATTTAGAAGCAATGTTCCCCATGGAAACAATTATTCTGGAGTGCTTAGTCATAGAAGTCTAGAACACATTGTTGAGCCTCATCTTTGTCACCTCCAATTGCCTTATCTTGTCCCATATCCTGACCAATTTTACCTCATACATATGCACTATGTTTCTATTTCCTCAACAGACATGTCATTTAGAAATTATTGTGTATATATGAGGTAACTCACGTTGAAAGAATAATTTCTTTGATTTCTTAATTAATTGGGACTAAATGATTGTTGTTTATGCTTCTAATTACTTTGATTAATTTAAGCAGATTTCATGACAAGGCTTTATCTCATCCAGTACTCATCCTCGGGGCTCGTCCGATACTCCGCTTATTTCGGTACTACAATATTGCAACTGTGTTGATCCAATATTCCTTCTATTATGGTACTCCACCTATTCCGGTACTACAATATTGCAACTGTGCTTGTCCAATACTTATTTCTATGTTCATCCAGTACCAAATATAGTTTGAAATTTGAAATGCTTCGAGAAGAAAATCAGGGACATGGGTTTTGTCTAGAATGATGTTTACATGCAATAAAATGTGTCAGAATTCACCCAAATCACACGTGTGGACCTCCATATTTGGGGGAATGATTCTGAAAAAATAGAAAAAATCTCAAATTGCCAACTTGCGCCTTGATTTCCATGCAGATGGTATCAGATTTATCAATTATACGATATGGGTTTTGTCACAAATGTGGAAAAATGAGTATAGTTTAGGCATTTTTCCAAAATTCGAATTGTTTTAGAAGATATGGGTGGATCTCTGACTCGAATCTACCCAAATTGATGAAAAACCCAGATTTTTGGGATTTATCCTAAAATTGTAAAAATTGTTTTCTGAGTTTGGGGATTTGGTTTCATCCATTCCTCCATGGATTTGTTATCACATATAGTTGTCAAGTGGTCGCAGGACAACCAAGTCCGTGGTTTGCGCAGATATCATCCTTGAGCACAAAGTGCAACATTCAGAGTAGTCCATTTTGAGCTTGAATCACCAACAAGCAAACATGCTCAATTTTCAACAGCGGAGATCCCATGAATAGTTCAGATTAATGGATCTCGAGCGATCAGTATTTCAAAGTAGCGCAAGTATTAACGACTAGATAGAGGATCCAAAGTCCCGAAGTAACTATGAGCCATTGAAGGCTAAGGACACGCATCAGCGGATCTCATGCTTCAGAAGATTTACTTTGGAGGATTGCGTGAGAAAGAAGAAGAAAACTCCTGAAGCCTGAACTCTTGAAATAAATCTCCACTATCCAAATCTAGAGGAAACATGGAGGCAAATCCCTCACTTTGGAATATTTACTTCGAAGGATTGTAAGAGTTGTGCGTTGAAAATTCCTGAAGAGCCAAAGCCTAAACTCTCGAAGTAAATATTGGTCGTCCAATTCTAGAGGACACATGGAGGCATATCCCACATTTCAGAAATTTGACACTTTGAAGGATTGTAAGAGCTATGCATGAAAAGGCCCGAAGCCCGAACTCTCGCAGTATTCGTGAGTCATCGATCTTTGCAGTAGGAAGCAAGGTCCATATAAGAGTGGCATGTGGCATCAAAAGTGGAGCTTTCCTATATCGTTGATCACGATCATATTAACAGCTCACATGTAATTGACATGTCAAAGTTGCACGAGGATTAGTGAATAGGTAGAAGCCCCAGAGTTGCAGATCAACTGCCACACGTCCTTCTCCATCAGACGATAAATATTTACTTCACAAATCTAGATTTTGGGAGTTTTAGCTCCTCCCATCTCGTTTTCATCCAGAGCATTTTCTCCCAAAGTCCATAGATCGTTGTTGCCTGTCCATCCAAATATAACGATGGTAGTTTTCTTTGGGAATCCGAGATTCGAGTGTTTCAACTTCCTCACCCTCGTTTTCATCCAATATGTTTTCTCCCAGAGTTAACAAATCCCTATCACGTGTCCTCCCCAGATCGACGATCATTGTTCACTTCGGACCTCCATCTCTACATGCATACCGCCCCCATGATCTAAAGTGCCAAAGTACGTGGTAGTCACCAGTTCATATATGTGGTGCTCTCGTCATTCATGATACCTAGCATCCATCTGGCGATGACACATGGCACCCAGTCCAGGCACCCTTGGGCATATCATCTGCTTGTTTTCAAGTGACACGTGCCACCTCTCTTTTCATGACACATCATCATAGTGATGTCGGACCACCACATCAAATCATCCTCCGAGAAGTCTTCTTGTTCACTATCAAAAGTAGTGCCATCTCCAAGCACAGTTAGAATGACACTAAAGTTGGTAGGTGGATAAACTTTAGCGATGGTGCTAAATTTAGCAGGTGCACCCATATCACAGATCGCGATTTGATCAATGACCACATTTCATTGCGGGGATGCAACATGATCGAAGGATAAAATTATTAAATGGTCCCACAAATGACACCATGGTATAGAGAAAGAGATATGTGGTGGAAGGTGGTGGATTGCGGGATCAAAAGAGGTGTGAATCCAAACCACCTTTGATGGCCCCACAATCACATGATCATATAGCATCAAATCTAAAAGCAATGCGTGGCAACCCCCTAGGAATTAAGCCTCATCCCGGTCCCAATGAAGGACCAGTTAATGAGAAAGGAGTGGTGGTTGAAACCTTGACTCACTCCATGAATAGAAGGTGTGGAGGGTCTGGCCATAGAGACAAAGTTGTCAGCTCGAGGTACCATGGTGGATGAGTTTTCCTGCAATCCCATGCTGAGCTAAATTTGCGTCTGATAGGAGGATACATGCACAGTCTGATAGAAGAAGGCGTAGACGAAAGGCTTTGAATGGAATGGATAGATCACACCCCTGGTAGTTGTGGATTGATATGAGTATAAATAGATCAGTTCAATATTTTGTTAAGGTTGTCAACTAGTTGAGTCAAGCTCCCTATTATGTAATTTTGATGCTGGAATCGTTCTCTGTTTATGTATCAAATTTGAGACTTTTGCATTAATAGAAGTCAGATTCATTCGTCTCTTTGTTTAAACTGTTCTGAAACACTCGGGCATGGAGGATCCATTCGAGGGTTGTGATTTTATTGTAATGTGGGTTTGATTACAGTAGTGTTGTGACCAATTTTAGTCAACTTCCTTGTTACCTTAATTCCCTTTATGCTGAAAGGCTAGGGCATGGAGGATCTAGTTGATTTTTTGTAGTTGCATGATAATGTAGGTTTGATTATTATGCTACTGTGACATATTTTAGTGTTTGGAACTTGAGTTCAAGAGTGCTCTTGAGCCTAAGTTTTTCTTCACCAAGTTGCTTGAAAGTCGAATGCCCATAGAAGTCTTGTTCACCTCTCTCACTAAGTCTTCCTTCTACTCACACTTAAACTCAAATCACTGACTGAAGTTAATGAGGACCTCATTTCCTTGTGCATTGCTTGTCCAGTTTCTATGATTAAAACCATTCTTGTATCGAGATTTTTCCATTTGACCCCCACTCACAAAACCAACATCCACCAAAAATTCTGATGGGTACTTGGTTTATCCTCTTGCAGTATGAGGGTGACTCTCAGTGCTAACATTAATGGCACCTCTGTTGGGGATATAAGTGAAGATATCTTGTCTGGGAGAATGAAAACGAATAGATCCAGTTTTATATGGTGAATTGAAGCTAGGCATATTATTCTGACCGCTTATCTTTCACCATGGCAACTCCATTGTTTGAAAATCTATTGGCTACTCCACTAGTTTGAAATGGACAATATTTTAGCTCAGAGGTATGATTTTTGCGATTTTTCAAGGATAGTTGGTTTCCCTAATCCAGTGTCTAGTAGATATTATTGGGAAAGTAGCCTTCCCAGATTTCGAGGCGAAGAGTGGGAGGTACTAGCTGAACATTTGATGGATTTTCATGATTTTATTCATCGAATTCATATCGTGCATGAAGATGTCCAGATTAAGATTTTTAGGTATTCATTAGAGGGGATTTCTCATGATTAGTGTCGATCTCTTCCCATTGCAAGCATAAACTCTTTGACAGGTTTTCATGCAACTTTCAATTCGTTTTGTAAAGATTATTTTTCAGTTGAGTATATTTATGAAAATTGTTGTGATGAGTTTTCTTTGATTCGTAAATATTCTTCTAGTCACGAAAACCAGATTTGTGATGAAGCATTTATTGTGGAAGAAATAATTTTCCATGAAGATTATGAGGTGTTGAATGATATTCTTTATGATATAAATAACATAGAAATTTATGACATCATATCAGATGTATCTGTTGTTTTAAATGTTCATGGGGATCAACATATCACTTTTGAATATTCTGATGACAAAGATCAAGTGTATTCTACAATAGGTATTTCTCCTGACTACGAAGTTGAGATAAATGATAAGCTAGTTAAAAGACCTAGGGAAGATTTCTCTCTGTTTTTTCCTAGCTTTTCAGATTTCAAGGCAGATGTTGTTTGCTACTCTTATAGAGAAAATAAAGAGGATATTTATATTCTTGAAACAGATGTTTTTAGCAGCCCTGTTATCGGACAAATCGGCAAGTGCAGACACAAACATATCTCCCTAGTTTCACCGCAAAACTAGAACAAAACAAGACATAATATAAAAATTTCCCTAAGTTTTAATTATCAAGAATACTATCTGACAAGAGATAAATGGCATACCTTTTAAATGTTGTTTGTCCTCTCTAGTGTCATCTTCACTTCGCTCCAAGGCTTATGGGATACTGAACCTGTAAAAAATATACAAGACAATTAAGTGAAAGGAACAACATATACTCAACAAAACCTACGTATGTGATCAAGGAGTCATACAATAAAATAAGACCAATTTTATGGGAAAGAAATATATCATTATATTAAAGAATGTGGAAGAAAGATACAACCATATGCATTGATGTTGTTAGGTTCCTTCCAACAGTTCCTTTCTTCCCACACACTTATGCTCCACGGATTCTTAGATCAACAATATATCTTGACAAAGCAAAGCTCAAATCCAACATATAAGCTCCAAAAATTCCAAGCTAAAAATCTCAAGAACTTTCCAACCAAGCTCTAGCACCCTCAATCCAACATTCCCCATTAGACCTCCTCTCCTTTTATAGGCTGGAAAGGATAGGGTGAGGAGGTTAGGATGATCCCAAGAGATCAAGGATGTGACTTTGATCGAAACCGACCAGATTCCACATCACCCTCGAAGCTTCTATTCTAGAACTTTCGAGAAATTCCCCTTCCTTCGTACCAAAATAGTTGCACCCTTAACACTGATAAAATTGTGACGATGTCATAGGCCAATGTGGTGCAACCTACGACAATCCTATATTATCATACCCTTAACACTAAGAAAATTGCAACGATCCATTTTTATAAGTTTGTTGACAAAGGAAAAGTATAATTTCATCTCTCTGGGAAAAGTGTCTTCATTCTCTTCAGGGATTTAGGCCATTGATCCTTCTACAGGATACGTTTACATCATTAAGGGTCATAGGGGTGATAAAGTTAATTTGTAACAGAGATCCCCCCAAAGTATGTAGTTAGAACAAAGTTATAGTTGAAATACTTTGTTGAGTGTGTATAGGGAACACGGAACATGTCGATCAAAAACCTGCCAACAAACAAGGAAATACACTACAATAATATATCATCAATGAGGCAGGCATTCCCATACTCAGAATACAAATGACTCAAATCATAAATGCCAACATGAAAATATCCATGTCAAGTAAGACAGGTCATGGCCGCCAAACATACACTGTGGATCCATGCCATTATGACTCAAATATGAACATAGACACCAAAAATACATTGTGGATCTACGTGTTAAAGATTCAAATTTGAACATAGCCATGAGAAATACAATGTGGATCTATGGAACAATATAATCTGAATATAATCCAATGCAACCTGAATCTATCAGAAAAGATCCAGGGTCTTCATCTCCACCACTTTATAGTATGAATCTAACCATGTGAATACATGTGTTGAAGTCGAACATGGTATAAACCACTTGATTATCGGTCATTACTGTATACCATTAACAAGTGTGAGGGAAATCACCATTAATGTCAATGACTCTCAAGGTACTCTAGTACGATTGAACGAATGTGAATTAATGAGATAAAGTCGAACACTCGACAGAATTTCTTGATTAGGTGTCGATAATGAAAACCCACTGTCGAAAGAGAGGAAACCTGCCATTGAGGCATGCAAGTTCCAAGGTACCAATTAGTTTCCAAGTCTAATTCCTGGATAATTAGTTGAATTCGACAGGAAAAGACTCATCATAGGAGGGATTTAATGTATCCCCCATCAATGACATGAAATGGGTAACAAGATTTGAAGTAGATTAGAGTAACATGTGATTTAGGATTGACTCAGGGATGGTTGACGCAATAGAAGACTTAAGGACTACAGAAATGGTCGATGAAATAGAAGGCTTTCTAGGCTAAACTTATTTTTGAGAATATTGATGACACGACAACCGTCTTGGAAACATTAACTCAGCAACAGGGATCACAGACCAAATTGTAATATTATAAAGGACTATGATCAAGGGACAAGCGGATTTTCCAACCTAGACACAAAGTAGGTGAAAGGGTGTCATGTTCAAAAGTGACTCTTCCATAGAACACTGGTTTAAATACATTTCTTTCCCAATTTCCCCCCCACCGTTTCTGGTGAGTACCTCTTTATTTTTACACAAGCTTGAGGAGGATAACATATGATTGAGTTGTAAGCTCATCCTTCAGATGAGTCCCTCTGAGTATGTTTAACAAACCCTAGGAAGGAGTGGTTTGGTCCCATATGAGACTTTCAATGTTTGTTTTACGAGTCCAAACAAAGAAAACTGAGTGGTTTTTCATATTTAGAGAGTCTGAAAAACACTTAAAGGAAAATCAAAATGTCATTTTTTCATAAAGTAGTATGATGAGACCAAAAAAGAGATAATCTATCGCTCAACAGACATTTTCTTCAAACACTTTAATGAGCATGAAAAGAACAATATCTATTGACAATCTTTTCATGTTTAGAGAGTCTCAAAAGAGCTTAAAGTAAACTCCAAGGGGTTCCTTTTTCGTATAACCTTTACGAGTCTGAAAAAGTGATTAAAGTTTACTCGGTTACATTCTCATTGATTTACGAGCATGAGAAAGAAAAAAGACTATGCTTGGGATTGTTTTCATTTTTACACAAGATTAAAACAAAACAAAACTATGCTTGGGATAGATTTATTTTTTCACAAGCTTAAAACTAAATAAAACCATGCTTGGACCTAGTTTCATTTTTACACAAGCGTGAACTAGAGGAAATTATGCTTGAGGTAGGTGGTTTCATTTTTACGCAATCTTGAACCATACAAAAATATGCTTGAGGCTTCCTAACGTAGGGTTCATGGAATCACATGGTTGGTACTTAACCCCCAGCTTAAGAAGCTAGTGGATTAACTTCAACATGAAGTCTAGAGGCTCGAAGCATTTCCCCCCAAGATTTTCTTCATCCAAAGTCACAAGCGGATGGAATGAAGCTTCAAATACTATACGTAATGAATTAATTGAATTAATAAAAAAGGGGAGAAATATATTTCATTTGTTAACGAGCTTTCCACAGAGAAGAAAAACTATGCTCAAGAATCCAAGTTCAATCCCCATACCTCTGTTTCAATTTTTAATGAGATTGACACATAAACAAGAACTATGCTTATAAGCTCTGTTTAATTTTTTAACGAGATTGCTACAGATATTTGGAAACTATCCTCACTACCTCTATTTCATTTTTTAACGAGGTTTCCATAGAGACACAAAACTATCCTCACAACTGGTTTAATTTTTTAACGATCTTGAAATCAAAAAACCATGCTCAAAGATGGTTTCATTTTTTAACGAGATTGAAATCAGAAAACCATGCTCAAGACTCTCTTCTTGATCATGACATACAAGAGTACACTTCTCTGGAAGGACACCATGTCAAGGGACAAACCTCAGTCATGGCTTCCAAGATATCTTCACTTGATGGAAGAAACACACTCTGGAAGGAACACATGTCACGGGTTGTGACAGGGGTAAGGAGATTAGGATCTAAAAGTCCTATCGAAGATATCACCATGTCAACTACTAGATCTAAGTCATAAGAGACTGAGCTTACAGTGAGAGGCTGATATTCATTGACAGTTTAAGGTATGGAAGACAACGCTACATAATTGACTTGTGGCAGGGACGATACCGTCTGCATATAAGAACCGTTTAGGGAGGTCATTGAGTTAGGACCAATGAATGAAAGTTGATCAATAGTCACAATTCTTCCATTGTGAGGGAAATATATCACACAAAAAAGAGTGGACACAATAGCTTTCATCGCATAGACATAATCTCTCCCAAGGAGTAAATCGAAATCCAAGGGGTATTGGACTACCATGACGTCAATAAAGACAATTTTCCCTCCCAAAGTTACAGGAAACTAAGGAAGGACTCCTACAACATGACATGTTCTTCTGTTAAAATCTAATAGATTCTGGGTAACCAACACAAGCTAAGGATAATCCAAATCTTGAACAAGCAATAGAGGACAAAATACTAATGGACGCACCTTCATCTATCAATGTTTGAGGAACGTCCCAACCAAAAACCTGTACGTTAATATTGAAAGGAATGTGAGAGGGAAGATGAGGTCTAGTTAGTGCACCCCAATAAAAAATGATGAATTCATTACTTGGAGGGGGTTCCACAGGAGAAGGAGGAATACCCCCGAACATGGTAGTTTCTGTATCAAGAAGAAAAACATGAGCAATATCATGTTTTCTCTCTAGCGGGAGAGTAGGATCGATCGATGACAAGATCATATCGACCACTTGGGTTTCATTATCCAAGGGGATAATGGGGTCAACAGGTGGAAACCGATCACCTTCTTGGGTTTCAACCTCTAACGGGAGTGTGGGATCAACCGAGGATGGGATCAGATCGACCACTTTGTCAACTGGTTCAACTAGGGACGTGACTGGATTGACTACATGATCAACTAGACTGATCGATGAAGGGACCAGATTGATCATTCCGTCAACTATAGGTGGGTCAAGAGTAATCTTGCAATAGGCCGCTGGACATTGAGGATGGGAAACAGTCATATCTTCTACTAATTTTGAGGCTTCGTCCATACGAGGGAAAATGTGAGTTTGATGACTACCTCCGCATAACATACATGAGAAATTAACTCTACTTTTCTTCTTCCCAACAGTATCTTGACTAGTTGACGAGAGGAGACTCATCAGCATGGTGATTAGAGGTTGATGCCATTGGTTGGAAAGGGCACATAGACCATTATTATATAACCTTAGATAGACTAGGGAAATCCTTAAGAAGATGGCTACCCTTACAAAGATTGCAAGGGTACTTGGGATTATGGGTTTTTTGGGTGATCTTGGCATCATCAACACTCCCAGCATGATTAACAGTAACTGGTTGTTATCCAACATGTCTAGCAGTGGTTGGAAGTTTAGACCCTTGATTATTTTTCTTCTTCTTAATCTTCCTTCTCTTCTTCTTCTTATCCACTGAGCTACTAGCTTCAAAGCTTTCACTCAGTGAAGAAGATGAAATGGAAGAAGACCTCATAGGTGAAGAAGGTGAAGAATATATTACTCGTGAAGAAGGAGAAGGATCAACGTGAGGTTCATGGTCTTGGGGGGAAGTCCTTACAATCAAAGAACTAGATCCATTTAGGATTACCTGAGTGGAAAACAACCATACCGGTAATCCAATGATGAGACCTGGAAGGCTCAAAGTAGCGATGTAAGGAGGACCAATGTTTCCATAAGAAGGAAAAACAAAAGGCTCCCCTAGAGCAGGGGTTGCTTCATTGGTCATTCTGGGAACTAACACCATAAAAATGGATCCAACCTAACGCCTGTAAGGGAAAATAAACAACACATGCTAAAAATCTAGTAAGCAAGCAAGGAAAAAAAACCTTCTCACAATGAATGCACTAGTTGGTGATGAAATCCAACATCATGAGAACAATGTAAGAAGGGGCTGAGATAGAGCGGTTAGAAAAGTTACGTTGATGACCTGCTTAACGAACTTACACCCTGGTGCAAGATCCCACACATGATCGTGGGTATACCCTCCAAGGATCTCGAGTGATTTTGGCCAATGTCGATTCTAGGTACCATGAAGACTTGCCCCTCCATAGTCACCTCATGTAAATACCCTAAAGAGATAGGCTACTAAGGTTACGAATTACGACAATGATGCCTGGGGAAACAATCGACAATCCCATCCACGTGCAAAGGTAGGGTATCTATCCTGAAATCAACTCAAGAAAGTCCCCACAGGATTTTCTTCTCAAGTGACCCCCAATAATACACACAATCATGACACTAAGATCGACAAAGCAAGGTGAGTAACTCTTCTAGTCCTAATGAAACCTCATGATTGACCCTTGTGTTAGAAGGGATTCCCAGGAAAAAATGTAATAAGTGGATTTCACCACTCCCTAACTCAATATTCTATGTTTGTTTACAGCTTTGGAAAGTTATCTTTCACACCTATTCCAAATCCCTACACCTTAAGCTAATGTAGGTTTTCTACCAGAAAATATAAAAATGTCTAATCAATTTTTATAAGTTCTTTATTTTAAGGCCGTTGTTTACTCAAGAGGAAGATGGCGTGGACTAAATGATGTTTTGACCAACTCTAAACAATGAAAAGAAATGAGAATGCAAATATTTCACTTCGATGAAAGATATATTATGAGAAGGAGAAAACGTTTATCATTCCCAGATGCACAATGTCCCAAAATTTTATTAAACTCATCAATATCAATATCTTCAATAAATGATCCAAAGATATTGTACGCCAATACACGACTCTTGCCCCCCCCATCTATGAGGGATAATGTTTTTAAAAATTCAATACCAAAAATGCCAAAAACCATGCAATTGCGCTACTTCAAATGCAAGGATTCCCCCAATATAATGCAAAGAATTTTTTTTATTTCTAATATATTTAAAAGAAATATGAAATTTCTTCAAAACAAAAAACAACCCAAACTAATTTTCTTTTTTAACATGAATTATTCAGAAAAAATAAGTAGTGTTTCACTAAACAATTCTAAATAAAAAACAATGCTTTGTAACTGAAAGACACTTAAAGCAAGAGATCCTAGAAGAAAATAAAGAAAAAATGGCTAAAAACAGATTCAAAATTGTCAAGTAGACTGTAACCAGACCTAAAAATTCACCCCAAAACCATATTTGAGATCTGGTCAAGGAAAATCCAACAAAAATCAAATTTTCACACAATCGTCGTGGGTTGCAGACTAAAACAGTGCGACGATCCTAGATTGTTGTGGGTAAAATAAGGCCACAGTGCGACGACGTCTCACTGTGTCTCAAGGAAGAGTGCGACGATCCTATATCGTCGCATTGTCTCTCAAAGCAGGGTGCGACGATCAAAGAAAAAATGGAACAAATAAAAATCATGAAGGTTTTCTAGTGAAATTAAATAGTCAAAGAGTCAATTTGGATATCCTAGCGACTAATAAAATAGAGCCCAAGAAATCAAAGCAAGAGAAAAAAGACTACTAGGAAAACAATTTGTTCCCCGGTATGGTTGCCAATTTTGTTATTGGACAAATTGGTAAATGTGAACACAAACATATCTCCATAGTTTCACCCCGAAACTAGAACAAAACAAGACATAATGTAAAACTTTCACTAAGTTTTAATTATCAATCATATTAACTAACAAGAGATAAATGGCATACCTTTTAAATGTTGTTTGTTTTCGCTAGTGTCATCCTCACTCCGCTCCAAGGCTTATGGGATGTTGAACCTGTAAAAAATTCACAAGCCAATGAAGTGAAAGAAACAACATATACTCAACAAAACCTATGTATGTGATCAAGGAGTCATACAATAAAATAAGACCAATTTTATGGGAAATAAATATATCACTGTATTAAAGAATGTGGAATAAAGATACAACTAGATGCCTTGATATTTTTAGGTTCCTTCCAACAATTTCTTGATTCCCGCACACTTCTTCTCCATGGATTCTAAGATCAACAATCTATCTTGACAAAGCAAAGTTCAAAGCCAACATACAAGATCCAAAAATTCCAAGATAAAAAACTGAAGAACTTTCCAACCAAGCTCTAGCCAACTCAATCCAACTTTCCCCATGAGAACTCCTCTCCTTTTATAGGCCAAAAAGGATAGGGTGAGGAGGTTAGGATGATCCCAAGGGATCAGGATGTGACTCATATCCAAACCGACTAGAGGCCACATCACCCTTGAAGCTTCTATTCTAGAACTTTAAAGAAATTCCCCCTTTTCCTTCGTACGAAAATTGTTGCACCCTTAAAATTGAAGAAATTGCGACGATGTCACAGGACACTATGGTGCAACTTGTGAATATCCTAGATTGTCTCACACTTAACACTAAGAAAAGTGTGACGATCCCCTTTTATAAGTTTTTTGACAAAGGAAAAGTATAATTTCATCTCTCTGGGAAAAAGTGTCTTCATTCTCTTCAGGAATCCAGGCCATTGATCCTTCTACAGGATAAGTTTACATCATTAATGATCATAGGAGTGACAAAAATAATTTGTAACAGAGATACCCCAAAGTATGAAGTTAGAACAAAGTGATAGTTGAAATACTTTATCAAGTGTGTGTAGGGAACAAGGAAGATGTCGGTCAAAAACCTGCCAACAAACAAGAAAATACACTACAATAATATATCATCACTGAGGTAGGCATTCCCTTACTCATAATACAAATGACTCAAAAAATAAATGATGTCATGAAAAGATCCATTTCATGTGAGACAGGTCATGGCCACCAACATACACTATGGATCCATGCCATTATGACTCAAATATGAACATAGCCACCAAAAATACACTGTGGATATATGTGTTAAAGATTCAAATTTGAATACATCCATGAGACATACAATGTGGATCTATGCAACAGTATAATCTGAATGTACTCCAACACAACTTGAATCTGTCAAAAAATATCCAAGGTCTTCATCTCCACCACTTTATAGTACAAATCTAACCATGTGAATACATGTGTTGAAGTCGAACATGGTTGAAACCACTTGATTACGGGTCATTAGTGTATAACGATAAAAAGTGTAAGGGAAATCACCATTAATGTCAATGAATCCCAAGGTACTCTAGTACAATCCAAGAAATGTGAATTAATGAGCTGAAGTCGAACACTCAGTGGAATTTCCCGATCAAGGGTCAATAATGAAAACTCACTGTCGAAAGCAAGGAAACCTGCAATTAAGGAATGCATGTTCCAAGGTACCAATTAGTCTCTAAATATAATTCCTGGATAATGAGTTGAATTCGACAGTAAAAGACTCGTCATAGGAGGGCCTTAATGTATCCCCCATCAATCACATGAAACGGGTAGCAAAATTTGAAGTAGATTAGAGTAACATGTGATTTAGCACTGACTTAGGGATGGATGATGCAATAGAAGGCTTAAGGACTGTAGAAATGGCCGACACAATAGAAGGATTTCCAGGCTAAACTTCTTTTTGAACATATTGACAACATGACACTATCTTGGAAACACTGACTCAAAAATAGGGTTCACAGACCAAATTGTAATCTTATAAAGGAGTATGATCAAGAGACAAGCAGATTTTCCAACCTAGACACAAAGCGAGTGAAAGGGTGTCATGTTCAAAAGAGACTCTTCCATAGAATACAGGTTTAAATACATTTCTTTCCCAATTCCCCCCCCACCATTTCTGGTGAGTACCTCTTTATTTTTACAAAAGCTTGAGAAGGATAACATATGCTTGAAATATAAGCTCATCCTTAGGATGAGTCCCTCAGAGTATGTTTAAAGAACCCTAGGAAGGAGTGGTTTGGTCCCATATGGGTCTTTCAATGTTTGTTTTACGAGTCCAAAGAGAGAAAACTCAATGGTTTTTCATATTTAGAGAGTCTGAAAAACACTTAAAGGAAGCTCCAAAATGTCATTTTTTGTAAAGTAGTCTCATGAGACCGAAAAAAATATAATATACCGCTCAACAAACGTTTTCTTCAAATACTTTAACGAGCATGAAAATAAAAATATCGCTCGATAATATTTTCATGTTCAGAGAGTCTGAAAAGATCTTAAAGTAAACTCAAAGGGATTCCTTTTTTGTATAACCTTAACGAGTCCGAAAAAGTGATAAAAGTTTACTTGGTTACATTTTCATTGATTTATGAGCACAAGAAAGAACAAAGACTACGCTCAAGATCTACTAGGAAAACAATTTGTTCCCCAGTATGGTCTCTAATTTTGTTATTGGACAAATTGGTAAGTGCGGACACAAACAAATCTCCCTAGTTTCACCCCAAAACTAGAACAAAACAAGACAAAATATAAAACTTTCCCTAAGTTTTAATTATCAAGCATAATAACTAACAAGAGATAAATGACATACCTTTTAAATGTCATTTTTCCTGGCTAGTGTCATCCTCACTCTACTCCAAGGCTTATGGGATACTGAACCTGTAAAAAAGACACAAGCCAACGAAGTGAAGGCAACAACATATACTCAACAAAACCTATGTATGTGATCAAGGAGTCATACAATAAAATAAGACCAATTTTATGGGAAATAAATATATCACTTTATTAAATAATGTGGAAGAAATATATAACCATATGCCTTGATGTTGTCGGGTTCCTTCCAACAATTTCTTTCTTCCCACACACTTCTGCTCCATCGATTATGAGATAAACAATCTATCTTGACAAAGCAAAGCTCAAAGCCAACATACAAGCTCCAAAAATTACAAGATAAAAAACTCAAGAACTTTCCAACCAAGCTCTAGCCAACTAATTCCAACTTTCCCCATGAGAACTCATCTCATTTTCTAGGCTAAAAAAGATAGGGTGAGGAGGTTAAGATGATCCCAAGAGATCAGGGATGTGACTCCTATCCAAACCGTCTGGAGGCCACATCATGCTCGAAGCTTCTATTCTATAACTTTAGAGAAATTCCCCTTTTTCCTTCATATGAAAATCGTCGCACCCTTAACACTGAGAAAATTGCGATGATGTCACAGGCCAATGTGGTGCAACCTGTGACGATCCTAAATTGTCACACCCTTAACACTAAGCAAAGTGCGACGATCCCTTTTTATAATTTTTTTGACAAAGGAAAAGTATAATTTCATCTCTTTGGGAAAAATTGTCTTCATTCTCTTCAGGGATTTAGGCCATTGGTCCTTCTACAGGATAAGTTTACATCATTAACGGTCATAGGGGTGACAAAAATAATGTGTAAAAATCCCTCATGATGAAGAAGTTGTTTCAACTTCTGACCAAAAACAACCATTTTTCGATGAATATCCCAATGAAGATGACAAAGAGAAGAGTTTTTTCATGGCTTCTTTGGAACCTCGTAGCATGGTTCTTGTATATGATGACTATGAATCTAATCCTTGGGAGGGCCATGAAAGAGAAAAGGAAGAGATAAATGTCCAGCTTATCTCCTGTCCAACACTTGTAAATGAGAAAATATCACTTGTGATTAGCCAACTTGCATCAATCCTTTATCTACCTGTACACTCTGAGAACACCAAACAACAGGTAATAAATGATGTAATGAAGGAAATTATTTCTTACCAGTTTAGCGTGCCTTGTTATAAATTTTATGACCTTGTGGGGTTATATATGGAGTTGTGTTTTCCAAAATCATTGGAGCCTACAAAATTATTCATCTTATCATCATTTGGGGGTATTTTCAGTGTTCCAAAACATGTTTTCATTCTAATGTCATACTTCCCTTACCTTTTGTGGATCATTTGCAGTGAAAAGATGAATTATATTACCAAACAGCCTCCATGGCTTTGGTGGAAGTTTTCTTTCACCTAACATATTGTAAAAATCAGTTAGGGTAGGTGTGTACATAAATAATCTCCTTCTGCAGCATGTGTGTTTGCTTTATTTTCATGTAGATAGTGTACATATCAGACTGTGGCCCTCAACAGGATGTTTTTTTAGCTCAACTCCACAACCCAACGGCTAAGGCATTGGAACATGCATTCTTGGTAGCTCACAGGGAGCATGCCATCTCCTGTGGAGCCAAATGTTATCACATATAGCTATCAAGAGGTCGCAGGATGAACAAGTCCATGGTATGCACAGATATCAACCTTGAGCACAAAGTGCAACATTCAGAGCAATCCATTTTGGGATTGAATCACCAGCAAGAAGAAATGCTCGATTTTCAACAGCGGAGATCCCATGAATAGTTTAGATCAATGACTCTCGAGAAATTGAGATTTCAAAGTAGGACAAGGATTAACGATGAAACAGAGGAGCCGAAGTCCCAAAGTAAATATGAGCCATTGAAGGCTGAGGATACGCGTCATTGGATCTCACGCTTTGAAATATTTACTTCAGAGGATTGCGTGTGAAAGAAGAAGAAAAATCCCAAAGTTCGAACTCCCAAAATAAATCTCAGTCGTCCAAATCTAGAGAACATGTTGAGGCAGATCCCTCACTTTGGAAGATTTACTTCGGAGGATTGTAAGAGTTGTGCGTTGAAAAGTACTGAAGAGTCGAATCTTGAACTCCTGAAGTAAATATCAACCGTCCAAATCTAGAGGACACGTGGAGGTAGATTCCATACTTCAGAAATTTGACACTTTGGAGGATTGTAAGAGCTATGCATGAAAAGGGCTGAAGCCATAACTCCTGAAGTATTTGTGAGTCATTGATATTATTATCATGAACTAGGGTCCATCCAAGAGCGATGCATGGTAGAAAAAGTGGAGCTTTCCCAGTTCATAGATTGTGATCAGATTAATGGCTCGCATGTATTCGACATGTCAAAGTTGCATAAGGATTAGTGACTAGGAAGAAGCCTCGGAGTTTCCGATCAAGCACCACATGTCCTTATCCATCGGAAGGTAAATATTTACTTCGAGAATTTGGAATTCAGGAGTTTTATCTCCCCCCCTCTCTCTTTCATCCAGAGCATTTTATCCCGAAGTCCACAGATCACTGACGCATGTACGCTCAAATATAACGGTGGTAGTTTTCTTCGGGACTCCGGGCTTCAGGAGTTTCAACCTCCTCACTTTCATTTCAATCCAAAATTTTTTCTCCTAGAGTTAATACATCCCTGCTGCATGTCCTCCCCAAATCAATGGTTGTCATTCACTTCGGGGTTACAGCTCTACATGCATACTGCCCCCGAGCTCTGAAATGCCAAAGTACATGGAAGTCACCAGTTCATATATGTGGTGCTCTCGTCAGTCATGAAACCTAACATCCATCTGGCGATGACACATGGCACCCAGTTTAGGAATATTTGGGCATATCATCCGATTGTTTCCAAGTGACACATGTCACCTCTCTTTTCATGAAACATCATGATAGTGATGTCAGACCACTACGTCAGATCATCCTCTAGGAATTCTTCTTGTTCAGCGCCATAAGTAGCGCCATATCCAGGCACGGTTAGAATGACCCTAAAGTTGGCAGGCAGATAAAATATAATTATGGTGCTAAATTTCACAAGTGCGCCTAGATTGTAGATCACGATCAGATCAACAACCACGTTTCATTGCGGGGACACAACATGCTCGACTGATAAAATTCTTGAGTGGTGCCACAATTGAAACTATGGTATAGAAAAAGAGATACATGGTAGAAGGTGGTGGATTGTGGGATCAAAAGTGGTGTGAATCTAAACTGCCTTTGACGGCCCCACAATCACGTGCTCATATAGAATCAAATTTGAAAGAAGCGTGTGGCAGTCCCCTAGGAATTAAGCCTCATCCTAGTCAAAATGAAGGATCAATTAATAAGAAAGGATTAGTGGTTGAAACCTTGACTCACTCCATGAATAGAAGGCCTGAAGAGTGTGGTCATGGAGACAGAGCTATCAGCCCGAGGTACCACGGTGGATGATTTTTCCTACAAGCCCATGCTAAGCTGAATTTGTGTCTGACAGGAGGATACATGCATAGTCTGACAGAAGAAGGCGCAGACAAAGGATTTGAATGGAATGGCGAGATCACACCCCTGGTAGTTGTGGACTGATATGAGTATAAATAGATCAGTTCAATATTTTGTTAAGGTCATCAACTGGTTGAGCCGAGCTCCCTACTATGTAATTTTGATGACAAAACTATTCTCTGGTTATGTATCAAATTTGAGGCTTTCACATTAATAGAAGTCATCTTCTTTCATCTCTTTGTTTAAAATGTGATGAAACACTCGGGCATGGAGGATCCAGTCGAGGTTTGTGGTTCTATTGTAATGTAGGTTTGATTACAGTAGTGTTGTGACTAGTTTTAGTTAACTTCCTTGTTACCTTATTTCCCTTTATGCTAAAAGGCTCAGGCATGGAGGATCCAGTGGATTTGTTGTAGTTGCATGATAATGTAGGTTTGATTGGTATGCTGCTGTGACATATTTTAGTGTTTGAAACTTGAGTTCAAGAGTTCTCTTGAGCCTGAGTTTTTCTTCACCAAGCTTCTTGAAAGTCGGATGCCCATAGCAGTCTTGTTCACCTCTCTCACTAAGTCTTCCTTGTACTCACACTTAAACTCAAATCATTGATTGAATTTAATGAGGAACTCACTTCCTTGTGCATTTATTGTCAAGTTTCTGTGATTTAAATCATTCTTGTACCGAGTTTTGTCCATTTGACCTCCACTCATAAAACCAACATCCACAAAAAATTTTGATGGGTACTGGGCTTATCCTCTTGCAGTCTGAGGGTGACTCTCAGTGCTAACAGATTTTATGTATAAATTAGACAGCATAGGTCTGAGGAAGGGAGAGGAATTTTTATGTTGTAAGATTGGTTCTTGAAGGAGATAGAATTAAGCATTGTTATGTTGTAAGATTAGTTCTTGAAGACCGTGGATTGTACCTCTATTTTTCATAAGTAATGATATAATTAAATTTCATGGATTCTATGTGTGTATTCAAGCCCTGTCTTCTATAAGTTCCTTTTAAGAGCTTCCTTGTTGGTACGGAAAGGGCCCACTAACCCAATCAAGGTAAGCCTCTTTGTATATAGTTGTAAATATAATGTTGTTTCTCTGTATGTGTGGATATAATAATTGTTTATTTAATCACAACAACCAACTTCATTCTTGTTATGTTTCAGTGACACATTTGATAGCATGTCATATAGATGTGTGGTAACTCTAAGTGAGTGGAATATTTGCGTGCAATATAAGATTTTTGAGTGAAATGATTTCTGAGTAGTTACTTGTCATCTTTGTGTGAGTATATGAGAACAATCATTTGATTAAATGATTTTGTGTTTGTCAAAACTAAATGTTGTAGTGTGTGTTTTTATTTTTCCAATCTAGGAACGATTTAGATCTCCATCTTTCACCATACATGAGCCTATAATGGAGTATTCCACAACATTTATATTTTTCTTCCATAATTGATTAGAATATAGCTTGCAAACACATGCACAATCAAGACCTCCATGTCTCACCATACATGCACCTGCCATGGAGTGTCTTCCTCTATTGGTTATTTCTTCTAGAATTGATTAATGATTTCTTTTGATAATATGTAGTGTGTTATTTGTTGTTAGTATATATGCTGCAGGGGAAAGAGTCAAAGTTCAAATTTCTTCTTCGTGAGTCTACAATGGACATATTATTCACTTGAGAAAGATCTTAAATCATATGCTTGTCTATGAGTTTTGCTTTCTAATTTTTAAATTGTGTGAAGAGTGTTATATTTGAAGTGTGAAAACAGAGTGTAGTTTTTTAGATTGTTTTCTTATTTAGGCTATACTCATCAGACATAGATAAACCACCTGTTGCTGACACATATAGTGTAACAACTCTGTTGATTACGAATCTTGGTTGATGATTTGTGTTTGGTAATATATTATGCATATAATTGCACCAACACACATATTTTGCATATTTCAACTTATTTTTCGGTCTCACATTTTATGTCTTTAAGGAAAAGTTTTCACAAGAGGGGACTTTCACCTCCTTCAAAATATCATCAAGAAGATCCTTTTTATTTCCAAATTCATCCACTAGATATTGAAAAATGGTTTCCATGGTCTACTTTGGTCAACAATTTTCCTGGAATTTTCATTAAACTGCTGCAAACAGATGGTTTGAAAGAGAGAAACCTCATCTTCTAGATGGGTATGGGTTGTCTTCAATTTACTATTCAATCATTGGTTCTCAATCTACAATTTTGCAACGATATTTTGCAAGGTGGTGACTTCTCCATGAAGTCAATTGTGAGATTCTTCCGAGGCAAGAGCCTTCTTCTCATGGATTTCTTGCATATTTTGAAGCATTAGAGATTCATCTCATCTTCTATGGAGGGTGAAATACAAGACAATAAGTTTTCAACAAAGCAAAATGGATGGAAATTCGACTATAATAAGAGGTTTGGTGAAATACACCAAGTTAGTTCACTGGTATATTAAGGCAAGTCTATGATTGAACACATAGTGTGAAAAAAATCACATATTGGGTTGTCAATATGAAATACCAATCCTTTGTATACACTTGTATAAATTGGAGCATAAAACAAGCATCCAATAATAAGATCCATGCATAAGCTGGTTGACGTTCTTTCTTTACTTCTACGTCTGTATGAATATGCAAGTCATGCCCTTCAACAACCCATAGATCCAAGTGTAGGGAGAAAACCAATCCATTTCGATTTGGATCCCTTCCAGTTGGAAACAGATGGTCTAGGAGAGTCTTCTCTATATGACAATTCGACTATCAAGAAAGGGTTGAATGGACTCTGGTATTCGTTTTTCAATCATGTGAAATGAAATATGAGAGGGGTCAACACAGTGTGTCGAGTCGAGTAGAAAGGAGAAGGGTTGAGGGTTTTTACCATGAAGGTCGAGAGTACCTCCAATAAATCAATAGATCCCTCCAGTGAGAAGAGGCAGGTTGGGTCTGTTTTTCACTTATTCCATGCAATGCACTACCAAAACGGAAACTAGCACATCTGTGCATATGAAAAGTGGATTCCACTCATTGATTTGAGTAGTATGAGTAGGTCAGGTGCCAATTTGATGGAAAAGAAAAAATTGAGTCGAGGGAAGAAAGAATCACATTCCATTCAGTTCATCATATCCTCAGTCAAGTCTAGTTGAGGATGGAAGTCGATGGTTCCATAAGTAAACTTCAGTCGATAGAAAGCATAATCGAATGAGACAAAAACAATTGAGTCTACCTTCACACCAACAAGAGGATAAGTGTACAAGGTTGATACAAAATTTTATCAAGTAAAATCTTGTCGAGTTTGGGCAATTCCCAAACAAAATCCATTCGTGTAATAAGGGCCTCTAACTAATTATAAAAAAAACTCAAGAAACCCTAACCAGGGAGATCACAAAAAGAATTATGGGAAGAATCTTGTCGATATAAATATCATATGGGAGGATTTTTGAAATTTTCGATAACCCATATCAAGCAATTGATATTTATTTATTAAAAAATACCAAATTTAGAAAATGCCTTCAACAATCTCCCGTTTACATATGAGTCATTTCTATGATCCTGAGATAAAGAAACTGACAGTTATGATACCATGTTGGAATAGGGATTGAACATAGAGGGGAATGGATCAGAGAGACAATGGTGGTCTCAAAAGACACAGTAGCAATGAAGCACGAGTGAGAGAATATCTCTTGAGATGATCTGACAATCTAAGATTATTGATAATTGATGATAGACTGATCATTAATATTTTCTATAAATAGGTTCAGTCATGAAAGAAAATTAACAAAATTGGGTGAAGGTGGTTGCATTTGTTCATAAAATGTGGATGAGGAATCTATAACTGGACATGGTCAATCGAGAGCTTAGTTGGTCATCAACCCAAATATTTGGCCGACCCAATCAATCTGACAAGATGAGATTACAAAGGAACCACATGTTATAAAACATGCAACATTCATTCTTCTACTAATAAAACCTTGACCCATAGAAGGATTTCCTATAATAGTCTTCACATAGCTCCTTCTCTAAATATGGTTTCGGATTTAGAAAAGGCTTGCTGGCTTTCCACAATGAACTTAATAATGTAACCCTCCAAAGTAGTCTACACCCATAAATCCACATCACAAGAGATATGATGATCTAGCTGATGAAGAGTTGCTAGACCTTCCATAGTATAATTATACCTCTTTTTGACCTGATCTTTGTATTCTAGGGCCTCTTGCAGTTGATCTAACCACTACAATAGCTCTTCATGGAGCCTAATCCAAAAGATCTTGTACTAGTCACTAGTAGGATCTGAATATGTTAATAACCACAGATCTTAGAATAAAATTACCACAAAAGATATATTGAACAATATAGAAGAAACACACTTTATTATAAAAAAACCTTTTAGGTAGGGAAACACCATACAATGGATCCTATTATGAAAGAGATCCTCTCCTGTTCAATTACCTCTTTGAGGGGGCATCCTCCTATTAAGATACTGCTCCAAATAAAATACTTCTTCTTCATATCCCATTACATTGTTTGAACCCTTTTATATAATACTACCAACCACCTAAGAAAATTTTAGAGGAGGAATCCTAGAAGAATAACCTTCTAAGAAGTCCTCTTACATTTATACTAAGATATATAACTACCATAGTGGGCCTTATTTAATAATATAGTGGACCTATTCCACCTTACATTCAATGACCTCCACTGCCTCTTTAGCTACCTAACATTACATCCCCCTTATGAAATCATTTTCCTCAATTCTTTCTATGAGGGTGCACAACCATATGCTAGAGTCCCATGGATAAGTGTGGACCATAGTGTTTAAGTATACTAGAGAACCGGGGTCCCATGTAGAAATGAAATCCACCATGATGAAGTAGTCCAACCACCATTGTAAACCGAGGTCCCATGTCCAAGTGCTCATGTGAAATCCATGTGGAAGATATCGAAATCCACTAACCAACTAAAAATGATCTTCCAAATACTAATACCTGTCATGTGGACCCAAATAAGAATATCCATCCATATAGTGGGAAAGGGTCATATTTGAATCGAGAAGGAATAATACCACTGTAGAATATGCAAGTTCGACACTTGTAGTCATAACTGGCTTCACATTTATGTTCTCTATATAATGTGGATTAGAGTCATCAAATAAAATATGGAAGTGGTTGTCATCCCAGAAATGACAACTATTCATATACCAATCATCATAATCATCCTCGTAATCATACCAAGCATATATTTCTTGAATATATTACGATGAGCTGTAAATTTCAATGATCTCCTTGTTATATCTCTCTTGGATCTCTTCCATTTCGATATTAAAGTACCAATAATAAAAATCACACTCAAAATCATTCCAATAAAGTTATTCTTGAGGATATTATGTCGTATTGACTGGATAAATCTGAAGATGTTCCCTTATTATATCACCAAGATCTTTTAGAGGCATTGGAAATTTTGTAGAGGTTGGAGTGAAATACATATCCATCATGAAAATATTTTATAATATGCTAGAAGAAAGTGTTGAAAATACTATATCCAATGGAACTAATATGGTAGTAATCTGAGCATTCTGTGAAAATTTATGAACTCTGCAGTCTGTTAGGCGAAATATATGTCGTTATAATAACGTTGTAGTACTTGCCCAACCATTTAATTGTCAACCCGGGGTACGTAGACTGACGAAGCACATGCACTGTATATGCAGGACTGAAGTAGAACTAATCTAATCTAATCTATGTTGCTGAAATCAAACTGATATAAGAAATCATTGAAACACTAACTAGGAAAGCATGAAATTGCCTAAGGGAAATACAACATGTGAAGAGTTAACAACAATGAGCTCATACAACATATCAATCTCAAATCATATTGCAATAGTCAAATGACAAAACATGAAAGAATAACA
>JASDQU011376439.1:5794-16211 GCA_032191745.1 Picea mariana
TAGTGGGGATCATGAAACCTCGAACCCTGAAATTACATCGGGGAAGATAATAAGACCGTGGGGAAGGAGAAGGACCTGTGGATTGGTATTTTAATAGAGATTCCAGCAGGGAATCGAGAGAGCTGTTTCGGCTCAAAAGGGGAATAAGAGAGATCCTGTGGGTGGACGTCGGAACCCGTCTGCATCAGGTGGTATCAGAGCTAGAATTATGTTTGTATATTGCAGACAGAGAAGGAAAAAGAAGACAGATTGTTGGAGACTCTATAAGGATTTGTTTGCAGGTAGAAAACAGTCCATAAGCAGTCAGGAGGACTGTAGGATGAAGCTGGAAACACTCTTAGTGCGGAGTGACAACACTAGGTTTGCTAGGAAAGCAGACAGAGACAGCACCATGGTTACTGAAGGCCATAGGCATGCTGGGAGAAAGAGAAAAGCAGAAAATCTTGCAGAAATGGATAAGGAGCTTGCTGAAATAAGGGCAGACATAGAAAAGCTTGAACTGCAGATGCAGTAGAAAGCCAAGCCAATATGGGTATATGAATGGCCCATGAGGAAGCTGAAAGCAAAATGGCCAGTCAAGGAGTTGATGGCTAGAAGACAATGAAGGCTATTAAAAGGATAGTTGAGGTTTGCAGAAAACCTCCATAGACCAGAAGAAGACATGGTTCAGGTATGTGAACCAGAAAATGGGTTGATTCAGAAAATCGACGGTCGCGATTTCAAAGAGCTTGAGTTCTTGTCTCCAGGAACGCCGAACGTCAAACCCCGACTCACAGGGATCCCATGCCACGTGTCCTCTCTCTGATCAACGGCTCAGATTGACTCAGTGAATCGCGACTCGCGATTTCACGAGGGGTAAACCTCTTTCCTTATCAATCCCCGAATGTCGAAACCCCGAAGCCCGACGGACTTTGATTTATCTCCACCTGTGCTCACGGGTTATCTTCTGCGCATCTTCTCCACGATCTAACGGTATGCTTCCTCAACTGTTCGGAGGGTGACCATGCTCAATTCATCCTGAATGTCATACCTAAGACCATTCAGGTATCTTGCCACCTTTTCGTCATCACTCTCTCGATGACCAGCTCGAATGTTGAGCCTATAGAATTCCTCGGTGTACTCCTTCACCGTCATCATCTTCTGTCTCAGGTTCTTCATGCGCCTGAGCAGAGTGATCTGGTAGTCCCTCGGAATGAACTTCGCCTTCATCTTGGCGATCATCCGATCCCAGCTTTTTATCTTTTGTTTTCCCTTGGAACGTCTATATGCCTGCAGCTCATCCCACCATAAGGCTGCGTGTCCCTTTAGCTTGGTTACTGCATGCCTTACCTTCTTGTCCTCTTCGATGTCTTCGTAGTCGAAGTAGGTGTCGAGTGCTCGGATCCAATCCAGCAATTCCTCAGCATTTAGACTTCCCTCATAGATGGGAATGTCCATCTTTGTCTTCGAGCTCATCCTTGAAATGGCTTTAATCAACCTCTCTGTTGAGGCATCTTCTGTTGAGACCTCTCCTTCATCATGTCCAGCTTCTTCTTCAATCTCGGGATCGCTGAATTCTCCTGCGTCAGCTCCACACCTTTGAGTGGCCTCCATATCTTCGAGTCTCGCCCTGAGATCTCGTATTTGACGTTCCATATCAGCATTTCCTACTGGCCTACCCCTTCTCCTGGCATCCCTATCCTCACAATCAGGTGACTGCCTCTCTCTTCTGGGTGGCATTATGCCTCTTCTATCTCTGCTTCAGAAAGCAAAGACACTCCCGCTCTGATACCACTCTGACGCAAGTCATGAGTATCAGAGTGTTTCCTCTTCCTTCTTCCTGCCTGAAATACACAGACAGTTCCAGGCTCTGATACCACTCTGACGCACCCTGCTCCTCACCGAGCAAGCTGCTCCCACTAGGACCTTCTGACACACGGGCCCGAAGAGTCAAAGTACTCTTCCTCCCTACGCGGGAGTCCACTACCCACAGTAGGCTCCTTCAGTTGTCTCCCTCTTCGAAAATCGGGATATCGTGACTCGGGAGTTCACGGTTTACGCGAACACAATTTTCATACCAAACAAAACCCTGATCCCCGATGGTCAACGGTCAACAACTTACATTCGGGAGTTTCTCTATCGGGAAATCGGAGTATGCGATGTCATGAACCCTTGACACCACAAAGTCCCGAACCCCGAACTCCGATAGCACGTGCAGACTTGGACCACCCACCTTCGAACTCTGGTATATTGCCACCTATCTCCCACTCTTCCTTGGGGACCTACCTTGCCACGTCCTCTTCAGGATTTTGCGGATCGCGAATCCACGATGCAAATTTTTCTTGTGGACGAAAACCCCGAAACGTCGAACCCCGATATCCGGGATCTGATGCCACGCGTCTCTCTGATGATCGACGGCCCAGTTGATTCAGAAAATTGACGGTCGCGATTTCAAAGAGCTTGAGTTCTTGTCTCCAGGAACGCCGAACGCCGAACCCCGACTCACAGGGATCCCATGCCACGTGTCCTCTCTCTGATCAACGGCTCAGATTGATTCAGTGAATCGCGACTCGCGATTTCACAAGGGGTAAACCTCTTTCCTTATCAATCCCCGAATGTCGAAACCCCGAAGCCTGACGGACTTTGATTTATCTCCACCTGTGCTCACGGGTTATCTTCTGCGCATCTTCTCCATGATCTGACGGTCCTCGGGACTTCGCGAAACTTCACTGGAGTTTCACGTCGTCGATTCCCTTCTTTTTGAAGAGTCCCTCCGCTTCGCCACCTTTGTCCTGTATGAGCTCCACTGGAGTCTGTTCCCACTTCGACACAAAGGTATCTTCCAGGTCTGTTCCTAATATGCTTACAAGGAACTGCCCCTCCTGAGCTTTATCTCTCTCTGACTCCGTCAGGAATCTCTCCCGTCTTCCCGTATTTGACTTTCAACAGCTCTCAAAGCGTTGAAGTCGTCTAGACCTTTGCAACCCTGCTAACACGGTCCAGTCTTCTCTCTCCCAGACTCGGTTCTGAGACTTCAAATTGACCTGCACTCACCTGCACGGTTCGAACAACCCAACATACCCCTGGGCAACAGGGAAACAAAAGTTCAACTGCTCAGCCTCCTCAACGCACTCTATGCGGAGGAATTCAACTGCACTCGATGCAGGAATCTCCTGGCCTAATCAGAGAAACAATTGAAACTCATTCCCTCAGGTTGCGAACCTGATACGCAATCACATAAGCAGCATATAAAAGATAAGCATAAAGAGAAGCAAACATGCATAAACCTAATACCAACAGCACACAGAGATCAAACACATCCATAGAATTGAATCAAAGCTCTTCCTATTACTCAATATCTGTACATGGAGGTTCTTCCAGATTCTCTGCTTGCTCCCCTTTTTCTCAATGCTAATGCTGGGATAATAATACAATGATACAAGGGAGGGTGTCTATACTCCATTTTCCCTCTCGAACGGTGACTGTCTAATCTACAATAAATTTCTATCTAACAGCCTTAATGGTCTTAAATGCCTTCATATCTATAACATAATACAAGTGCGCCCGGTTTTGAATGCCCTTGATTAAACGGCGGCGCAACAATACCAAGGTAGAATTCAAAATTTGAGGTTTGCTGGCTTGTCCAGCTGTATAGTCTCTTATCCACGCGCTGGCTCATTTGGTGAGGTGTGCGATGCTCCTGCATCAGGACGCATGGAAGCAAACGAGCCCTTCGGGAAAGGTCCCGATAGGAGAATCACATCGGGAAATCGGGAATCTGGATATCGAGAATCCCGTGGACAAAGTGTCCTTGTATTTCGGCATTGCGATGTCCGAAACCCTGACAAGGTGGTATGACTGCGGTCATATAGGGGGAGGTCGCGTGGACCAAAGGTCTAGCCCGGAGGGCTAATGGGAGTTGAAGCATATCGGGATTCGGCGGATTGCGGATCCTGAGGACAAGTGCATTTCGGCATTTGAAAGTCCGAAACCCCGAAAGAAGATAGGACTGTGGTCATGGTGATTGTGGTCACGTGGGCCAGGATATAGCTAGGAGGGGCTAAGGAGAAAAAGGCCATTTCGGGAGTCAAGAGGTCGACAGTTCGGACTTTTGAATAGGGAAATCCTAAAAGACATAGGGCCACGGTCTTATAAGAGTTGGTCATATGGACTAGAGCATAGCTAGGCAGGGCTATGGCCGAAAAATGGGCGCATCGTCGAATCAGAGATCGGGAGTTCGAGAGGTCAGGAACTCTTGACATTGGGGATCATGAAACCCGAACCCCGAAATTACATGGGGGAAGATCACGGTCAGGCGCAGAAGACCGTGGGGAAGGAGAAGGACCTATGGATCGGGATTTTAATAGAGATTCTAGCAAGGAATTGAGAGAGCCGCTTCGGCTCAAAAGGGAAATAAGAGCGATCCTGTGGGCGGACGTTGGAACCCATCTGCATCAGGTGGTATCAGAGCTAGAATTATGTTTGTATATTGCAGACAGAGAAGGAAAAAGAAGACAGAGCACTGGAGACTCTGTAAAGATTTGTTTGCAGGTAGGAAACAGTCCATAAGTAGTCACGAGGACTGTAGGATGAAGCTGGAAACACTCTTAGTGTGGAGTGACAGCAGAAGGTTTGCTAGGAAAGCAGACAGAGATAGCACCATGGTTACTGAAGGCCATAGGCATGCTGGGAGAAAGAGAAAAGCAGAAAAGCTTGCAGAAATGGATAAAGAGCTCGTTGAAATAAGGGCAGACATAGAAAATCTTGAATTGCGGATGCAGTAGAAAGCCAAGCCAAGATGGGTATATGAATGGCCCATGAGGAAGCCGAAAGCAAAATGGTCAGTTAAGGAGTTGATGGCTAGAAGACAGTGAAGGCTGTTAAAAGGATGGTTGAGGTTTGCAGAAAACCTCCATAGACCAGAATAAGAGATGGTTCAGGTATGTGAACTAGAAACTGGGGACATTCTTGGTGAGGAGAATGAATTGGGATCAGCTGAAGATGATCTCAGGAACTGCCAGGAGGGCAAAGTAGAAATTCTAGTTTTCCAGGTGGGCAACAAGTTGAGATCACTGCGGGATCTCACGGACTCTCTGGAGGACAGCCAGGGAATTTCACATTGCCATCTAGGCAATGAAATGAGGTCACTACGGGATCTCGAAGACTGCCAGGAGGGCAGCGGAAGCATCTCGGATTGCTAGGTGGGCAGATATGAGAATTCGAGATTGTCTGAAGGTATCATGGGCTCGGAGGTGAGTTCAATTCAGCAAGGATTGCTGATGAAGATGGGATCGATTGATCTCATAATCTGTCGGCAGAGCAGTGAACAGATCCCATATTGCCAGGTGGGCAGGAATTATCAGATGAGTTGGAATCATCCCGAGGAGCTAACAGAGCAGATGGCTCAGAAATGGATTTAGATCAGCATGTGTAGCTGACAGGAGAGGAGAATCTGAAGGACCTTCTAATGACTGGGGGAATTCAGGTATTCCTACCACTTTCCCAAGAGGAGGCAGAAATTTGGGTTACAGGTGCATCAACAACAGAAGAACAGTCAACTGCGACTGTCGGGGAAGAAGAATTGGAGCAGATATCTAAAGCTGCCCAAGAAAGAGATGAGGAAATTGAGCGTTCTAAGGAGTGGCTCAACACTTTCAGCCAGGAAGTTGAGGAAGCTATAGCACTGAAGCTGACAGCAAAAGAAGCAGGATAGGATGATGAGCATTCTGAGGAATGGCTCAGTATTTTCAACCAGGAAGATGAAAGAACTGCAACATGGGAGTTTGCAAAAGAAGAAGAAGAAGAGGAAGACATCATTTGTTTTGCTGATCTATATGAACAGATTGAAGCCCTGGAAGAGCGGGTAAAGGTGCAGAGCATGCACATCCAACAGATGAAGTTGGAAGCTGATGAAGAAGGCATGGGAGATCACAGTGATCTACCCAATTGCAGAAAATTTTTGCAGCTGAGGAGACTGCATGAATAGGACCAGCCACTGGAGCAACTGGATGCAGCGATCGTGGAGATCAGAGAGCTGATGTTAAGGTCAGCAGAAACTGCTAGGGAGGAGCAGCGGAGCAGAAAGGAAGAAGCAGCAGTAGCAGTGCAGAAGCAGCAGCAACAGCAACAGGATGGAGCGGATGAACAGCTCCAGAGGATGATTTGGGATCCAGGAGGATTTTGACATCTAGGCTGGGAACTCATGAGTAGGAGCTCATGAATTTTTCAGCTGAGGAGTATGATGCAGGAGCATCTCTCCACATCAGCCAGCTAGCCAGCTAGCCATGTCTTGCGTGTGCATTCAATATGAAGAGAGGCGTAGCCCTCATCTTTTAATTTGTAATTGAATGTAATTTAATGTTTAAACTGGTGAGTTGTGAAGCCGTGCCTTTGCGCATGCTATAGATAAGATAGGCCCTTAATGTTTTGAAAGGTTGAGATCTCGATCTAGATGCTGGACTAGACAACCCATTCAATGTAATTGAATAGGGTAGGTAGATTTGGGGGAAAGAGCTCGAAGAGCCCCCTCAGGTAAAAGAGATTTTTAGTATCTCTTTGGTAGTTAGGGCAAGTAGAGAGGATAGAAGTTGAAGAGAATGAGAGGAGAGAAGAGCCGAGTCCTTGTTACAGGTCGTGCTCAGAAACACCCTTGTACATACAGGCATTTGCCATTTTAATATAAACAAAAGTAGTTTTTCCTCCATGAATTCTGTGTCGAATAAATGTTTGTGAGTGTTCATATGTGCTGTAGATGTATGCTGTAGGTTTTCATTTGCAGGAGTGTGTCTGATTTCAGGTGAAGATCTTTGAGGCTTCATACTAGGAGGGTGTGACAGAACACTGAAGGTTCTGATAGTCATGCACAGAGGTTGCACTTCTGAATTCTGTGGGTTCAGACAAAGACGTGCTGCGGCACAAGAACTGGAGTCAACAACTCAGGGAGGACCTCAAGGTTGCTGAACACCTTGGAGGCAAGGCTGTGTATGAGAGACACAGTTGTAGACAGAATTTTGTTGTGGATTCTGTGAAGCTCTGCCAAGTGGGCATTGAGCATATGCACAGTGGTGCATTGAGAAGAACTCTGCTGTGAGTTCTTAAGAAGTCAGAATCACTGAGGATTCTTGACACTCTGCCAGGAGGGCATTGAGACATTGTGTAGACAGGCACAGGAGAAGATAACTCTTTGAGTTCTGTATTTAGGAGGAATAATCCACTGAGGGATCTTCATAGGGTTGTTGAACACCCTGATAGACTCAGCAAGGGGTTGCTTGAGTAGACGGAGTGCCAAGAAGGCCTATGAATTCTCCATCTGAGGGAGGAAGGACAAAGAACTGAATTTCCTGGGAGGTTGAAGCTACAGGAAAGATCAGGGCAGATAGCACCTTGGTGTGCATGAGAATACCCTGCATAGGCGCAGGAGCTAAAGAATCCTTCAAGGATACGAAAGAAGGATAAGCTCAGGAGGGTCAGCGTTTTTATACGCACGGTGAAGCTCCGAGTCATGGAGTTCGCGGAGACGAAGCAAAGGTTGAGGCCTTTGGAAACTTGGGAATTCTTCCAAGTGCAAGAAGAAAGCACCAATGCTTAGGAGGAGCAATGCCATCTGTTGGATCGGCTGAAGAAATATTGACCATGAGGATTTCCCACGTCCACGAGTGAGAAGGAGGAGTGCACAGAAAGAATGGACCTGAACCATCAGATATTGAGCAAATTACCCATCAGCCATCGGATTAGACAGGAGCTGCACGAGATTAACCATCAGGGATAGCTGAGGGAAAATCCCGATGAGAGGAATAGCTAATCGGGATATTGAAAATCCCATGGACAGGAAATTGGGTAAGTCCACAGCCAAAAACCCCAATACAAATCTGAGCCATCCATCAGTTGGGACAGGTGGCAGAAGTTGAGGGCCATCAGCATATCGGGAGTCTTGAGACTAAGGGTCTGAGACCTGTTAAACCCTGAAAGGAGAGAAGTGCCATTTGTGGGGCCAACTATCAGTATAGCAGAGAATCGGCACTCGGGATATCAGAATTCTCGAGGTCAAGAAAATCAAGACATTTCAAGTCTCGAAACAGCGAGAGTGGATCAGAGCCGTCTGTTTGTGGAGATGCGTGGTGAGAATCGAGCGCCTGTCGGTATTTTGGCGCATCGAAGTTCGGCATTTCGCGAGTTCTGAAGACGAGGCGTCCAGGACATCAGAAGTCGCGAAATCATGAGAGGAGATCAGGACCGTCCATCTTGAAGGGATGCGTGGTAGCGAGCGAGGCCTTCAGGAAAGGTCCCGATAGGAAAATCACATCAAAAAATCAGGAATCTGTATATCGGGAATCCCATGGACAAAGTGTCCTTGTATTTCGGCATTGCGATGTCCAAAACCCCAACAAGGTGGTATGACTGTGGTCATATAGGGGGAGGTCGTGTGGAACAAAGGTCTAGCCCGGAGGGCTAATGGGAGTTGGAGCATATCGGGATTCGGCGGATCGTGGATCCTGAGGACAAGTGCATTTCGGCATTTGAATGTCTGAAACCCCGAAAGAAGATAGGACTGTGGTCACGGTGATTGTGGTCACGTGGGCCAGGATATAGCTAGGAGGGGCTAAGGCGAGAAAGGCCATTTCGGGAGTCAAGAGGTCGAGAGGTTGGACTTTTGAATAGGGAAATCTCGAAAGACATAGGACCGCGGTCTTATGAGAGCTGGTCATATGGACTAGAGCATAGCTAGGCAGGGCTAAGGCCGAAAAAGGGACGCATTGTCGAATCGTAGATCGAGGGTTCGAGAGGTCAGGAACTCTTGACATTGGGGATCACGAAACCCCAAACCCCAAAATTACATCGGGGAAGATCACGGTCAGGTGCAGAAGACCATGGGGAAGGAGAAGGACCTGTGGATCGAGATTTTAATAGAGATTCCAGCAGGGATTCGAGAGAGTCGCTTCGGCTCAAAAGGGGAATAAGAGTGATCCTGTGGGCGGACGTCGAAACCTGTCTACATCATATCAGCCTTGAGCTCAAAACGCAGCTTTCAAAGAAGCCTATTTCAGGCTTGAAGTGCAAGCAACAAGCAATTTTAGTCTTTCAACTACAGAGATTCCTGGAGCAGTTTAGATCAATAGCTCACAGACATTCAGAACCTTAAAGTTGTGCGAAGTATAGCACTAGGTAAAAGCTCCGAAGTAAGCATGATTCATTGATCTTGAGGGGTACAAGTGGCAGTTGATCCAAGCGTTCGGGGAAATGAGCTTCGAGAGTTTCGAAGTGAGAAATGCATAAAAATTCTGAAGAGCTGAATCTCGAACTCCCAAAGCATCATGGACCATTGATCTCAAAATCAACAAGGATTCATTGATCTTAGCGGTAGTACCTCCGAAAGTCCCGAAGTGGCTGAAGTCCCGAAGTGTCGAAGTACATGGCAGAAGATCCTTCACTTCGGGGTTTTTTCCTCCGTGGGATTTTTCATGTTTCACTTTCAAAACACCTAAAGCCCGAAGGCCTGAAGTAAGTCTCAGCCATCCAATTCCAGAAAGCCATGCATCACCAGATCTAGAACTCTGAGTAAAAGAATAGAAGGCAGGCAAGGTTTGAGATTTGATTTTCTCGGAGCCCGGAGATCCAAAGGAGATCTCTTTCGTTGATCAAGAAGGGAGAAGAAGGGTCGTCGATCTGGTTGAAGGGTTCAAAGTCCCGAAGCAAGAGCAGAACCATTGATTCAAGAGGACACGCATCAATAGATCGTCAGCTCTGGGTAAAAGCATTGAAGGCAAGCAAGGTTTGATATTTGATTTTCCCGAAGTCCGAAGCCATGAAGGGATCTCAGCCGTCGATCTCTCGAGGCCACACGTCATCAAATCCTTAACTCTGGATGTTTTTCTTCGAGGGAAAATAAATTCGAGTGTTGATTTTCCTGAAGCCCAGAGACCCAAAGGAGATCCCAGCTGTCGATTTAAGAGGATATGTGGCAGTGATCAGTATGGACATGTGGCGCACTCGTAATTCATGACACCAGGCACCTATTCAGCAATGACACAACGCACTAAGTTCGGGCAGCAGTGGGCATATCATTCACTTATTTCTTAGTGACATGTGTCACTTCTCTTTCATGACACATCAACATGGTAACATTTGGCCTCAACATCAGATCATCCTCCTGGAGGTGTTATTGTTCAGCGCCAAAAGTAGCGCCCCACCCCAAGGCACACTTTTGGCAGATCCTAAAGTTGGTGGGCGAGTAAGCTTGGTGGTGGCGCCAAATCTAGCTGGTGCGCCCAAATCTCAGATCATGACCAGATCAACAGCCACAGTCTATTGCGGGGACGCAACATGCTCCAGCGATAATTTTCTTGAGCGGTCCCGCAATTGAAACCATGGTAAAGAGAAAGTTCCACGTGGCGAAAGGTGATGGATTGCGGGCCCAAAAGCAGCCTGAACCTAAACCACT
>JASDQU011376441.1:0-24289 GCA_032191745.1 Picea mariana
TTACATAGATCCACATTGTATGTCTCGTGGCTATGTTCAAATTTGAGTCTTTAACACATAGATCCACAGTGTATTTTTGGTGGCTATGTTCAGATTTGATTCATAATGGCATGGATCCACGGTGTATGTTTGGTGGCCATGACTTGTCTTACTTGACATGGATCTTCACATGTCGGCATTTATGCTTTGAGTCATTTGTATTCTGAGTATGGGAATGCCTACCTCAGTGATGATATATTATTGTACTATGTTTCCTTGTTTGTTGACAGGTTTCCGACTGACGTGTTCCTTGTTCCCTACACACACTCGACAAAGTATTTCATCTATCACTCTGTTCTAACTTCATACTTTGGGGGGCTCTTTGTTACACATTATTTTCGTCACACTCATGATCATTAATGATGTAAACTTATATGTTTCCTTCAGAGAGGTCAATGGCCTGAATTCCTGAAGAAAGAAGGGAGAAGAACTTTCCTTAAGAGAAGAAGTTGTGTTTTCCTTTGTAAAAACCCTATTTTGGAGGATTTTCACGGGCTGCACCATAGTTAGGGTGCAAAAATGCCTGATTTCCATAGGCTGCACTATAGCTAGGTTGCGGCAACCTCCGTACATGGGAAAAAATGAGCATTTTCTCGATGCTTCTAGAAGGAGAAGATTCTATGGTGGGGTGGCCTATGAATGGTTTGGATCTTGCTCACTTTCATGATTTAGCGGGATCATCCTAACCTCCTCACCTTATCCTCTTCAACTTATAAAATGAGAGGAGCTCTCATGGAGAAAGTTAGTTGATTTTGGAGCTTGGTTGGGTTGGAAATTCTTTGAGCTTGTTAGCTTGGTTAGATTGGCTTTGAGCTTTGCTTTGTTAAGATAGATTGTGAGTAGCTATCAGATCCATGGTCTCAGAATCCTTGGAGCAAGAAGTGTGTGGGAAGCAAGGAATTGTTGGAAGGAACCTTACAACATCAAGGCATCCGGTTGTAATCTCTCTTCCTATTATTTAATATAATACAGTGGCATGATTCTTTCCCATAGAATTATCTTTATTTTATTGCATAATTCCTTGATCATATGCATAGGTTGTCATTGAATATACTTCTATTTCTTTCACTTTGGTTGGTTTGTGTCTCACTACAGGATCAGTATCACAAGAGCACCGGAGTGAAACAGGAACAACAAAGACATAAGGAAGCGACACTTAAAGGTATGTCTCTCGTCTTTTTTTGGGTAGTAAATTTGGTGATTAGAGCCTAGGGAAAACACCATGTTCTGTCTTGTTTTTTTCTAGATCTAGGTGGATCTAGGGGGATCAATTCGTGTCCGTACTTAACAATTTACCTGACAACACCTACCAATATTCCTGGATATTCATAAAAAATTCTATGACACCACAGAGTAACATTACCAATGTACGATCCAATATATATACAATGGTAAGTGCACTTCGTATTTGTTTTATCTGGAAATAATCCCAAAATATTTTTGGGGCAGCTTTCAATGGATTGAGATGAAACAAAATTTTGAAATCTTGAGCGCAAATTTGCAAGGTAAGATTCTACAAAGCCTGACAACAAAATTACATGATTGGGTGTGATACATATAAGCATATTTGTTTTTAACAATTAGTTCTATATCAATTTGGTACTCAGTTGACCAATGGCTCTCCTGTATATGTTTCCCACTAATCGACCCTAGCTCATGGTGTATACATTCTCCTACTAGCACTTTGGGTCATTTATTTAGGCATTCTACATGTTTGTTGGACATTGATCTTCACATCTGGAACTTATGTCATAAGAATCTTGCTCAGGGTCTGGCCCAGTGTCCACTACATCTTGTTCTGGTTCTACATCAGCAACGTACTATGTTTTCATAGCAACGGATTTAATACTTGAGGTCTCCCATTCACTACATCTTTGCATGGTCTTGTCCCCTGCCATACCCTTCAATGGACATATGTTACTCAGGCTCATTTGTTGGTGATGACTGGGCGTGTGAAAACAATTTCTGTAAAATTCCATTTTGATCAGATAATAATTTCTCCCAAATAGTTCAAAATTTTTGGAAAAACTCTCGCGTTAAAGTTAAATTGCTCCATTCCTAAAGTGGGTTTTAAATAGTTTTGGAAGATTCTCTACGGTTTCATCAAAAATGGAGCCCGAATTTCCTTTCCTTGAATGATGATGGGAACTGATAATTTGAATGTATCTTTAACTATGAACTTCTATCCATATTTTTCTGGAATGTTGATTAGCTTCATGTTCTTCATGTAACCCTAAAGACACTAGAAAATCCATCCAGGGCATGTCCAATTCACTTAAAGCGAAGAGAACGAGTATTTTAATGCACCTTGATAAATATGTCACTAATCTCTGGTATGGCCTCGAACAACTCGAGCCCCTTTAGCTCGGCCTTTCATAGCTGCTAGTGCTCTCGGGGTGACACCATCATGCTCTATCTACCTCTACTGAGAATAGTGGTTAAGGGTATTCATTGTTCCGAGTTCATAAACAACCTTTATGCACAAAACCTACAATGATAATTTCTCAAGGCAGAAATGTGCACGATATTAGCACAAAACCTGTAATGATAGCTGCATAAAGAAAAAAATGTGCATGATCTCAAGTGTACAAGAAGATATGAGCAAGATCTGGGCGCCAACACATTTTTATTTAAATTTTTAAATATTTTTAAAACCATAAAAACTCGTAAAATAGAGTATGTCTGATGATTGCAAGAATGATGGAATTCTTGCAATCAATGCCTTTTTGCAAAAATAAGCTTATTTTATCCCTCTTGTGGTACAATAGTGGTGATAGGACTTATTCAATTCAAATCCAGACTTGAATTGACCTCATAAAGAGCAAACAACTAATCAAAAAGAAAATAAGGGATGACAAAAACAATTTGAAATGATTTAACACACCATGGAGAAAAACTAACTAGAAGCTAGGTTGACAAATGAATGGGTTGATTTGATGAATAGAAGGAAGAGGTGCAGGCCTATGATCTAACATTGACTCCAACCAGGGATATCACTTACCTGTGAGGTGATAAAAATAACAGACATGTTTTCCTTAGTTCTTTCATTTATGCCACCTTGCCACCAGTCACTTTACTCCCTTTACCATCCCTGACACCAAACTTATTTCAACTGAAAACCAAATCTGCAACTATACCCCAGTGCCTTTATTGGGATATGGAGTCATTATTATGTTGATCACATACTATATCAATCTGAAATCTTCATGCTCTGAAACGAACTTATTTATATACATACACTTACTGCTAACTAGTTGATCATGTGAAGGGAAACTTCCAATGTAACCATTCCACCAACTAGTTGACCAATTGCATTTCTTGAACATGCTTTAGCAAAATAAAAAAAATGAACAGATATCTACAACTCATTAGAAAATCGGACTTCATACTCATAGTGAAACAATGATCCAGGTGGATATTGGTGGCCTCCCACCTTTTCCAACTGGCTCCTTTTGTTAGTTTTAGTTCAGCACGTTCTTATGTACTTCTTTGTAATTGTGGATTCTACACTTTTGGGGTTTTATGAAGCCCTACGCATCTTCCAGGTGGATACTGGTGGCCTCTCACCTAAACCAACTGGCTTATTTTGTATGTTTTCATGTCAGCACATTTTGTTGTACTTCCAAGGCCATTTTGGATCCCTAAACCATTTTTTTTTAGCTCGCCACAGTCAAACTATAGACTGAGTCGGAGTTTGACAGCGTAATGTGTATTTCTCTAAAATACCTTTCCAATGGGATATCACGCACCTAAAACGAAGGTCAAATGCAAAAGTTACGACCCCGGAAAGTTGAGGTACCAACTTACCCATAGGGGCCCACATGACTTTTGGTGTTTCACCTCATAGGGTTAGGTTTTTGGATGTCTATGGTTTTGGAATTCATGAGTAATATCAAAAAGGCCTATGGAGCCTCATTGTAATGATTATTCTCAGACGGATGTGCGCAACAGCCCCATCTCTTCTCAGAGATAGCTACCACCATTCGAGCAACTGTTTTAGTTATGCAGTTTTACAATTTCAGCCAATTTCATTTATTCAATAGAAGATATTGTTCATTGAATATCTATGTTATTATTCATATCTTTGTGTTTATTTTATTCAGTCTGTTAATCAGTTTGTTTCTCTCCTAAGTCTGGATCATTGGTATCAGAGCGATATGCTCTTCATTTATTTTTCTTTGTGCATGTCCCCGACAAGATATGGGCACAAGAAGTTGAGAATTGAACCAATCGAGCCATTGCAAGATCAGTCACGTCAAGCTCGAAAAAAAACCATGGGAGATGAAAAGAAAGATGATGGAACAAGAGATCATATTCAAATGTTGCTCGAGGAAGCCCTCACGCGACAAAGGAACAAAATGATGGACAACTTTGTGCAGATCCTTCAACGACTGCCCACAAGAGAAGCATCTTCATCAAGTGGCCATGCAACCCCCTTCAAGGTACAGGTAAATTTTGATATTCCATTATTTGAAGGACTGATAGATGCGGATGTTGTATATAAATGGTTGAATCTGCTCAAAGGGTATTTTTTGGTCCACAATTTTTCCAATAGGAAAAAGATTACTTTTTCACTCCTCAAGGTCATCCCCCATGTTAGGGACTGGTGGGATACTTACTTTGAGCAAAGGGCCATAGAGGAATATGTAATATTTGTGGTTTCCCCTACATGGGATTCTTTCCGAGATTCCATTAAATAATAGTACTACCATGTTGGAAGCTACGAGGACCACTACACCAGATGGACCACCCTGCATCAAGAAAGGGACCAGACAGTACCAGATTTCACTAATATTTTCCATACCCTATGCACCAAATTGGGTATCAAAGACTTTGAGCGACATATGGTGCCCAAATAGCATGATTGTTTGCATAGATACATTCAAAAAGAAATGGAGTTTCTAGACATCACCTCATTGGGCATGGCTTATAGATACGTTATCAAGATCGAGCATAAATTTAAGTAGAAGAGGCAAGAGTTTGGATCTGCAAACTCGTCGTAGTCGAAGTAGGGAAAAGGTGGCCCCAACCCACACAACAATGGACCGAACCAAGATGGGAAATGAGAATATGAAGAAGGACATGGGAAAATGGTGTGAGTACCATAAAATCCCTTGGAACAACACTGAAGAATGTCGCTCCAAGAAGTCACTTGTGGTCAAGCTGAAGGCTTCCGAGTCAGAAGCTGATTCTGTTTCTGAATCAAATATAGAAGGAGGGAATCAGATCATCAATGTTGAACCTAGTGCCACTGTCACTACCACCAAAGTCCATCCAAGTGAAACAAAAGAAACAGAGGAAGGGGAGCGCCTCTTTCACTCACAGATGTGGGTAAAGGGGGATCTGCTTCATTTCATTGTCGATAGTGGCAGTTAAAAGAACCAGATATCAGCAGAGGTTGTCAAGTGGTTGGACCTACTGATGAAACCGCACCTGCATCCCTACACCATCGAATAGCTTCGCCAAAGAAGAGATCTATGTGTCAGCCAACACTGTCGTCTGCCCTATGACATCAAGCCTTTCAAAGATGAGGTATTATGTGATAATGCTCCCCTTGAAGTTTGTGATGTTCTTTTAGGAAAACCATATATGTGGAAGCATCATGTTGTGTATGAGTCTAGGCTTCACAATGTTATTCTAACTTTGGGTAGACAATTGTACAGGATACCAGAGGTAGCGCCTCCTTTCACTATTTTTTTAATTTATGCTAATAAATATAGTAAGGTCATTTCATAGATCAGGAAGTTCATCTTATTTTCGATCCATGCTCATAGTAAGCAAAAGGTAACTGCCAGATCCATGGCCTCTACACAGAGCCTATCTTTGTAGCAGAAGCAAGTGCACAGGATCATGGAAGAGTACAAAGACATCTTCTCCTCACCCACCGGGGTACCGATGCACTGCCAAGTCAAGCATCCAATTAATATGACCCCCGATGCACCTCTTCCTAATGGACCAGTCTATCATCGTTCCCTAATGTAAAATGATGAAATCAAGCGTTAGATCCAAGAGCTTCTTCAAAAGGGGCACATCAGACCCAGCCCCTCCCCTTGTGGAAGCTTGATTGTACTGGTGCAGAAGAAGGACGAGACCTGGAAACTCTACATTGATTACAGATCCTTAAACAAAATCACAGTCAGGAATCGGTACACAATTCCCAGGATTGGTGACCTTCTTGACCAACTCAAGGGGGAAAATTTATTCAACAAGATTGACCTAAAGTCTTGCTACCACTAGGTTCCCATCAAAGAAACTAATGTATGGAAGACAACCTTCAAATATAAAGAATGTCTCTTGGAATGGATAGTCGTGCCCTTTGGCTTAACAAATGCACTAGCCACTTTCATGAGGTTGATGGATGATGTATTGAGACCCTTCACCAACTCTTTTGTGGTGGTATATTTCGATGACATCCTCATCTTCAGCAGAACTTGGGAGGAGCACATGCAACATATTCAACGGGTTTTGAGCACCCTAAGGCAATACAAGCTATATGCCAACTTGGAAAAATGATCCTTTGGCATGAATAGGGTCCAATACTTGGGCTACATTGTTGATGAGCATGGGGTACATGTTGATCCAGCTAAGATCCAAGTCATCCTTGATTGGCCAGCCCTTACCACACTAACCAATCTTTGGATATTCTTTGGACAGGCCAACTTCTACCCACGATTCGTGTTGGGATTCTCCAATATTGCATGGGCCCTCGNACCCTTGGTCACTTGGCCGAGGGTAGTGGCAGGGAAACATTTGTGTGGGGGAAGGAACAAAAATGAGCATTCGATGAACTAAAGCATTGCTTGTGCTCAGCTCAAGTACTCTCCTTTCTCGATCTGCAACAACTGTTCAAGATTGAGACTGATGCATCTATGTTGTAGGTGCAGTTCTCACTCAAAACGGTCATCCAGTGGCATACCATAGTGAGACACTCTCAGATATTGTCTGGAAATACCAAACCTATGATAAGGAAATGTATTTCATTGTACAATCCTATCGGCAATGGAAAAATTGCATTCTGGGAAAGAAGACGATCATCCACATTGATCACAATCCCTTGTAGTTCATACAGACACATGGGAGATTGCAAAATGATCTCCATAAGCAATGTTCCACCTACATGAAGTATGATACAGGGAGCTCAAGTCAATTTGTTGACTGCCTCAATTGACCTCCCGTGGCTGCACTCACCACTGTGCTCCATTCCTGTGGACTTGAGGCATCTAAGTGGCCCCAACATCAGCAAGATCTGGACTTTGCCACCACCTATCATCTCTTGGGTACATGTGTGACTGTCACTGATTTTCACATTCAGGACAGACTATTATTCCATCTAGGCCATGTTTTTGTTCCTGTAAGTGAGCATGCAAATATTATTTGGGAATCCCACTACAGTCGGATGGCAGGACATTTTGGTGTGGAGAAAACTGTGGTCGTTCTCCAGAAACATTTTTATTGGCCAAAAATTTGATAGAACGTCAGCAAGTATATCAGATCTTTCATTGTATGTGCCATTGCCAAGCCATCCATCAAGAATCAAGGCTTATACACCCCTCTTTCACCTCCCGAGAAGCCTTGGGAATCCATCTCAATGGATTACATGTCCAACCCTCCGTCCACCAAATAAGGAAATGATTGTGTATTTGTTGTCATTGATCAGTTTTCTAATATGGCCATCCTCACAGCCTGCAAGAAGAACATCATAGTGGCAGATACTGGCAAGCTCTTCTTCGAATGAGTGTGGGTCCATTTTGGGATACCATAGACCATCATCTCCGACTGGGACAACAGCTTCTTCATCACATTTTGGTCGAGCCTCTAGTCATTGTTGGACACCAAGCTCACTAAATCCACTGCTTTCCACCCCCAAACAGAGGCCAAACAGAGGTCGTCAATCGGATGATTGTGCACATCTTGTGCATGTACAACTCTAATAATTCGTGTACATGGGATGAGATTCTCCCCTATGTTAAAAACAGTTACAACAGGGCTCTCCATAGCTCCACCGACCATACCCCATTTCAGGTGGGACTGGGATTCCAACCCTTGGGTCCCATTGATGTTGCACTACCTCAGGAAACCACACAGACAGATTCTTCCCATGTTCAGTCTGAGACCGACAAAGCCACCAAATTCATTGAGAGGATTCATCACATCCGCCAACAGGTCCATGATATTTTGCAGAAAGCCAATGCTAAGTAAAAGCAGTGCCATGATCAACATAAGGTCCCGCACCAATTTCAGGTTGGAGACAAGTTCTGGTTACACTTGCAGAAGGAGTGTCTTACAGGTCCCCATCGAAAGCTTCACCCACTTTTCTATGGGCCTTACTTCATCACCAAGGCTATGGGTAACAATGCTTTTGAGCTCAACACTCCACCATTCCTTGGCTTGCACCCAGTGTTCAATGTGGACCTCCTTCGAGCATATTTTCCACCATTATTGGACACCTCAGAGATCACATAATAGCTGACACCAACAGAGCTCAACCTTGACTGCATGGAACATGCATCCATTGATCAGATACTGGACACACAGGTCAAGGGCACTCACCAGCAGAGGATCCAGCTTTATCAGGTTGTCAAGGAAAGGCAACTCCTACACCAAGGAAAGTGGATCACTCGGGGCCAAATCCAACAGAATTTTCCTCACCTGATGGGGGAACTCAACGCAATGGATACCATTTCTTCCTAAGGGGGAGGATTGATCTAGGTGGATATTGGTGACCTCCCACCTTTTCCAACTGGCTCCTTTTGTCAGTTTTAGTTCAGTACGTTCTTTTGTACTTCTTTGTAATTGTGGGTTCTACATTTATGAGGTTGTCTAAATCCTTACACATATTCCAAGTGGATAATGGTGGCCTCTCACCTAATCCAACTGGCTTATTTTGTATGTTTTTATGTCATCACATTTTGTTGTACTTCTAGGGATGTTTTAGAGCCTTAAACATTGTTTTGTTTGCTCACCACAGTCAAACTATAGACGGAGTTAGATTTTGACGGTGTAATGTGTAGTTCTCTAAAATACCTTTCCAACGAGCTATCATGCGCCTAAAATAGAGGTCGTATGCAAAATTTACGACCCCGGGAAGTTGAGGTACCAACTTACCCATAGGGGCCCACATGACTTTTGGCGTTTCACCTCCTAGGGTTAGTTTTTTGGATCTCTAGGGTTTTGTCATTCATGATTAATATCAAAAAGGCCTCTAGAGCCTCATTATAATCATTCTTCTCAGATAGATGTGCGTAGCATCCACATCTCTTCTCATAGATAGCTACCACCATTCGAGCAAGTGTTTCAGTTCTGCAATTTTACAGTTTCAACCTATTTCATTTATTCAATAAAAGACATTTGTCACTGAATATTTTCGTTGTTCTTCATATCTCTATGTTTATTGTATTCAGTTTGTTAATCAGTTTGTTCCGCTCCTAAATCTGGATCAAACAATGAAGGAGATTTAGAACTGATGAAAGCTTCCAAATATGTTGCTACAGGATCTAGTAAAACATGAGAACCATACCTTGTTTGATTTTCAACAATGCATTCCTTAATATGGTTTTTATAGCTAATATGTTCCTACGGGTTCTCTGTTTTATTGATGAAAGCACATGATTTTAGTTGTGACGTGATTTATAGTTTATGGTTAAAATTAGAGCATTTCTCGCCTTTGAGAATTAAAGGTAGCATTTCTTTCTTCTACATATTCACCAAAATATACTCCTTGTCCAAAGAATCTACTTCATCAACAACATTTTTATAGCAATGATCTTTTTTTTCTCCCTAAAATAACTCTTGAAAGTCATAAATCTTTATAGATTGAACTTCACAAATATGATCTTCATGATCTGTTTGAAAATTTCCAAGCTTGAATGGACACTTGAAATAGATTTCTTCAAACTATTGATGTTTTTTCTGTAATGAAAAAAATTAATAGGAGTCTAAAATCATAAAATTGTGAATATCATCATAAACAACTAAGGGTTGTAGATCTTGAATAAAAATAACAAGACATTTTCACCCAATGATTTATTTTTTAACAAGTTGATCATAATCCTCTGCTAATTCATCCTTATGATAATCATCAATATAATTAGCTTCAAGAATAGAAAAAAATGATTTATTAGTTTCAGGATCTGGGGAAGAATAAAAATTTGAAAGTGATGCATTAGTATGCTGAAGAAAATGAAAACTCAGATCAGATTTCCGCTGTCCATATCCTTCCTTGGATTCCTCTGTATCCAAACATGATTTCATCTTCTCATAAACTTGTTCTTGTTCCAAATCTTTGTCTAAAACTTGATTTAAGATTCTTCCACAAGCTCGGATGCTGTCCTCAATCTCCTCAATGTCAAAAAACATATGTTCTTAGGACAAAGACTTCTTCTCTCTGAGATAAATAACTAAATCAGGCCGATGATGAGTTGTGATGTCAAACACCCTTGCAGCAACTTCAAATGGTTGGATGACAATAATCTTGTTGAGATAGAAGTTGTGGAATCTCTTATTGAACCTGGAAATAGATTCATCCCTCTCCTTCTTCAAGGCATAGAACTCGAATAAGTATTGTTCATATCACTTTCTCTCACTTCAATACCTTAATAAGGCATCATGAAGATGTGCCCATGATTCTATTGAATCGACCTTTAAGTTTCTAAGCCATAGCCTAGGTTCTATGTACAAGGATTGATAAAATTTTCTCATGAAAACATCCCCTTGGATGATCTCAACAAGGTCTATAAATTGCCCAAAAGCATCCATATGTTGTTCGGATGACACGTGGTCTTCTTCATTGAACCTGGGAAGGTAATCTAAAAATTTTGGAGGATAATCATGAAGTTTGAAAGGCAGCTTCATAGGTTTGTAACCTTCTCTAATATTGAATTGAACATATGTGAGTTGGCCACAAGATGGAGCAGTAATGATTTGAGAAGGTGGTAAATCAACTATGTTATTCACAGGTTTACAAGATGGATCAACTTAAGGAGGAATTGAGATATGGACCTCATTCTTTCCAATAAACTCAGATGATGAGATTGGATCAAGGTTGATAGTACAAGAAGAGGACAAATCTTCTTTACTCAAGGAGGAACATGCATTTGTAGGTTTATGGTCATCTAAATAAACAAAACATAGGATGATCATTTTTAGATGAAAAGGAAAAAACAAGAATGAGCTAATGAAAAACAATATAAGCTCATGGCGGAAACTCATAAGTTGATACATGGTTTTTTCCTTCAATTCTTTCAATCTTTCTATCATTCAGATTTTTCTTCCAGTGGAATCTTTGATTTTGGAGTCACTAGGTGAATGACTTGCAGTCACAATTTGTGTCTAACCCATGTTCACCATCAAGAGCTAGAATTGATCATTATCATTCTCCCAGGGAAGATTTCTTCAATTCCGTCCCCGGCAATGGTGCCAAAAGATGTTGGTCCTAAGGTCTCCACCTGACTGCTAACGGTAGAGCTAGGCCACCTCAGTTGTTGGAAAGATTGGTTTTTTATGGGTTAAGTTTGTTTCTTTTGATGGTCAGCTGATAGATAGGTTTTCAAGGGCATAGACCTAGTTGGAATATTCAACAATATCACTATAAGGTTTCCCTTAGTTGGTGGCATGCATTTTGGTAAGCAGATAGAGATATGAAGATAAAGAGGAGAAAGTACAAACAAGCATACAATTTGTTACTTGTTGTATGAAATTTCAGACTTGAAATAATATTTCATATCTAAAACATGTACTTGGACACAAATCCTCCAAACATGTTGTATTACAATAAACTATTCACTAAAACAATAGATGAAATTAGGTTGCATGGCAATAAACAGTTCATTGAGACAATAGATGAAAGAAAAAGAAATAATACTTTGCATACATTTCAATTTGCATCTAGATTTTTTTTCCAAGGTAATATCTCATGGGAAACCCCCGATCACTTCCCCACTTCGTGGATAGTAAACGGGGTAAATCGTCGGCCATGATGTCCATGGCAGGCCTAACCCCAACAGGGAACAAGAGATTTGAACTCGTGACCTCTTCCATTGGGGATAGATTCATGTCTGGCTCAGAACCATTTGAGCTAACTTTTGGGGCTAACGTATATTTCAATTTGCATCTATATAAGATAACAATACACACAATATTTTAGTAGAAAACATGGTCTGACACCAAAAATTATATTCACCGTGTGGGAAACTTAACAGTTTTATGCTTCAAGGCCCAGCCAAAATCCTGATGCTTGATCTCCCAAAAAATTGAACCATTTGCATTAAAATATCCATCTATTTATCTTCCTCCAGAGAAGGTTTGAATACCTCTATTAGGTCTCCAAGTCGAATTGATGAGGTGGCTCATGGACTTTTGTCTACGAGTTATTTTTAGAAAAATAAATCTACTGAATTCCTTAAAACTAGGGTCCAAATATCCCCTTATTTCTCCTAAACTGTGATATTTGTGTGAAAACTGAGAGAGATTTTAGTGAATGGGACCGTTTCCAACAAAAACCTCTTTTTGTTTTCAAATATTCATCCCCAGCTTCTCGTAAATTGCACCCAAAGTTAGTGACTAAAACATGAAATCATTCAATGTTTAAATCTAGAAAAATGAGTTGTAAGGATTCATTGTAATATTCCAAATAATGACACATCTGTAAAACCTCAGAGATTTTTTTGTGAATGGGCCTGCTTTCAACAAAAACCTCTTTCAGTTTTCAAAAATTCACCTCCATATGTTCGGAAAAATAACCCAAATACAATGACTTTCACCAATATACTAATCTGGAAATTTGGGTTGATTGCTTATTCGGTAGCTTGAAATCCCTTATATCTTGGAACTCACCCTTTGACTGCTATAACTTAGACTAATATCGAATTGATGCAATAATTTTGGGAAAAAATATGCCACATAATAATTTGTCTTATGGAAGATGAAACTTGCTATTGATTTTTTCCTGGCATAAAGCTAGCGTAGTCAATATCTAGTGCAATATGGGATGTTCTCATGAAAAATAGTCAATTTGTCTATATCCCACAATCTCAGGCATAAATCCCTTAATAGCTAACTTCTTTCAATTGGAGTGCAATCACTTTGGTCAATTTGTCTCCTTGGTAGGCTAGACGTTTGATGTTGTATTTGATCAAATTGTTTCATACTTTCATGTAGCTTGCTTCTTTCTTATATCAGATACTTGCACTGCATAATGAAGGTCATTTGCATAGCACATCCAAAATTTTCAAAATTTTTGAAAAACAAAATTCACTGTAACTTTGCTTTCAAACATGAACATAAGACTGTGCATTTGGTATTGGAAATCGTTCAATCTTTATGATCTTCTCAACTTGTTCTTTTGTGGATTTATTGTCTTCATTCTTTTATGCCCTTCGAATGCTGAGTGTATCCTTGGAACCTGAAAACAATTTTATTTGAGGAGCTCGATCTTGAAATACCCAAGAAATTCTTGTTTATTTCACAATTCCCTGTATAATTAAATCATAACAATGTTGGCAAATTGTACATATCCCTGAATTCAATCAGGAAAAAAATCCTTTTAGCGAGGCCAGTTTCTAAAGAATGACAAGTTATGTAGGACGTTCACCACTTGCTTGAAATAGAAACATTTCCCCAACTTTTGAATATGTCAAAATTCTCCTATCATGAAATGAAAATTCACCTAGTTGCCTTGTTTTAGTTCAAGGCAATATCCCTAGATATTGATATCAAAATATATGACACCACATAGTAACATTACCAATGTATGATCCAATATATATACAATGGTAAGTGCACTTCATATTTTTTTTATCTGTAACTAATCCCAAAAGTTTTTTGGGGCAGCTTTCAATGGATTGAGATAAAACAAAATTTTGAAATCTTGAGCACAAATTTGCAAGATAAGATTCTGCAAAGCCTGATAACAGAATTACATGACTGGTTGTGATACCTATAAGCATATATATTTTTAAAGTCGGTTATATATCAATTCAGTACTCAGTTGAACAATGGCTCTTCTGTAGATGCTACCCATTAATCGACGTTGGCTCATGGTGTACACATTCTCCTACTAGCACTTTGGGTCTTTTATTTAGGCATTCTAGATGTTTTTTGCACATCGATCTTCACATCTGGAACTTATGTCATCAAAATCTTGCTCAAGGTCTGGACCAGTGTTCACCACATCTTGTTTTAGTTCTGGGTCAACAACGTACTATGTTTTCACAGCAACAAATTTAACACTTGAAGTCTCCCCTTCACTACGTTTCTGCCTCGTATTGTCCCTTTTCATACCCTTCAATGGACATATGGTACTCAAGCTCATTTTTTGGTGATGATTGGTTGTGTGAAAACATTTTCTGGAAAATTATGTTTTCATTAGACAATAATTTCTCCTAAATCGTTCATAATTTTAGAAAATCACTCGTGATTAAGCTAAATCGCCCCATTCCTGAAGTGGGTTTTAAACAATTTTGGAATATTTTCTATGGTTTGATCGGAAATGGATCTTGAATTTCATTTCATGGACTGAAGACGAGAAATGATAATTTGAATATATCTTTAACTATGAACTTCTATCCGTCTTTTTCTGGAATGTTGATTAGCTTCATGTTCTTCCTGTAACCCTAAAGACACCAGAAAATCCGTCCAGGGCATGTCCAATTCTCTTAAAGCAAAGAGAACCAATACTTTAATGAACCCCTAATAAATATGTCACTAATCTCTGGTATGGCCTCGAACAACTCGAACCCCTTTGGCTCAACCCTACTTAGTTGTCAGCGCTCTCAGGGTGACACCATTGTGCTCTAGCTTTCTCTGCTGAGAATAGTGGTCGAGGATATGCATTCTTCTGGGTTCATAAACAACCTACATGCACAAAACCTGCAATGATAATTTGTCAAGGCACAAACATGCATGATCTTAGCACAAAACCTACAATGATAATTTCTCAAGGCATAAACGTGCACGATCTTAGCACAAAACCTGCAATGATAGTTGCATAAGCAAGAAATGCACACAATCTCGACTGTATAGGAAGATGTGAGCACAAATTTTTAAATATTTTTAAAACCATGAAAACACGTAAAACAGAGTTTGTTTGTTGATTGCAAGAATGATGGAACTCTTGCAATGAGTGCCTTTTGCACAAATAAGCTTAAGTTATCCCTCTTGTGGTCCAATAGTTATATAACCATGGTGATATGACTTATTCAATTCAAATCCATACTTGACTTGACCTCATAAAGAGAAAACAACTAATCAAAAAACAAATAAGGGATGACAAAAACAATTTGAAATGGTTTAACTCACCATGAAGAAAAATGAACTAGAAGCTAGGTTGACAGATGAATGGGTTGATTTGATGAATAGAAGGAAGAGGTGCAGGCCTAGGATCTAACACATTTGACAACCCAAAGGGCACCACTATGAAATCATAATGGCCATACCTTGTTCTAAATGTGTCTTGTTGATATCTTCTTCCTTAATTCTCACATGATGATAGCATAATCTGAGGTCAATCTTGGATAATATCTTTGAATCCTTCAGCTGATCAAAAATATCATCTATCCTTGGCGAAGAGTACTTTTTCTTCACTATCAACTTATTCAGCTACCTGAAGTCAATGCAAAGCCTCAAAGTACCATCTTTATTTCTCACAAATAGCATTGGGGCACACCAAGTTGACACACTTGGGCATATATACCCCTTCTTCAAAATCTTCTCAAGCTGCATTTGTAATTCCTTCAGTTCTGGAGTACTCATCCTATAAGGTGTCTTGGATATTGGAGTTGCTCCAACCACCAAATTAATGGAGAAATATATATCTCTCTTTGGTGTAAAACCTTGTATCTCTTTAAATTCATCTTCAAACTCTTTCAGGACAACATAGTCTTCAATATTTGGCACTTTATTCTTAGTTGCCTCCTCCATATGAGATACAAATATTTGGCACCCTTTCCTGAAGCTTTTCTTGCAAGGTTGAAACTTCTCTTATATTTATTTTCCTTGGAATACCCTGATTTGTTCTCGAGTTCCCTTCCTTATCCAAGCAAGTAAATACCTTATTGTAACACTCTAGGAAAGCATGATGTTTGTCCAACCAATCCATACCAATGAGGCAGTCGTATGATCCCAAATGTAAGATATTGAATTTTTTCCTTGTGCTCAATTTATTCATGTCCAATGTACATGCCTTAACCATCTCATTAATTCTTCTTTTGTCTCTTGTAGCTAGCTGCACCAACCAAGGTTTCCCAAGCTTTCTTCTTGGCAAATGAATTATTTCCACCATCTTAGGATCTATATAACAATGGGTTAGTTCTTGATCTTATCTTCTACTTCAATCATGTGAGACTAAAATTTAGCTTGCTTGTTATCTAGGGATGTGTAGATCCTTGATACATTTTATCCCATGTCCTCCATTGTATCAACTTGTTGTACATTGTGAACAATCCTCACTTTCTCACCTATATGAGGGAAATATTTGCATATATGATCTCCCTCACAACCCCAACATTTCATAGGTTTCTACCCTGGTCTTTGCACCATTGTTTCTATCATTCGGATATCTTTATAAGCTGGTTGTCCCTAAGAATTATTTATGAAGAATGGTGATTTGGTCCCCTTCTTCCTTTGCTCTATCTTTCCTTTCTTCCTTTCTTCCCAATCCTTTTTAAAAGTTGTTCTTCCTCTACGTCGATCATAGAGACATTCATCTCTCCTTATGTTTTCCTCTAGTGTCTTGGGATCATCATACTCTACCTTATCACTGATAAATGATGGCAGCCCACTTAGGTACCTCTGAATTTTAACATGTTCATCCTTGATGAAAGCAACATATTTCAGCAACTCTAAGAATATTCTCTCATACTCATCTATGGTCATACTCCCAAGATTGCATTCAAAAAACTCCTTCATTTTCCTATCATAATACCACTTAGTTAAGTAGTTCTTTTGGAAATACCTCTTGAACTCCCTCCAAGTAATATTATTCTCATCAATGTATTTCACTTTCACAAACTGGTTCCACCACATTGATGCTTTTTCCTTGAGCTGGTGGATTTCAATTCTCCCTTCTTCGTATGAGTGGTAATTATGTAATTGAAAGTACTTCCTCATGCCCAACAACTAGTTCTATGCATCCTCATCCTTTTTGTGCTCACCATCAAAGGTAGGAGGCTTGATCTTATTCATTTATCCTTGTAGCTCATCTAGCCCAAAATCCTCTTATGTTTTATAATATGAGATGGACTTGTACTACGATGTTCTCTCATATCTCAATTATTTTTTGAGTGATGATGATGCTTATCAATAGTTCTTACTTCTCTTATTTTATCATGATACCTGTGACTTCTTGTCTTGCTTGATTCTGTCTCCTTGTCCATTTTCTTATTTATTATGTACAAGATCTGTCGCAACTTGATGTTGAAGCATCTTGCTTCTCCTTGGATTTCATAAGTTTCTCATTATCAGACTTATAACTTTCAACATCTTTTTGTAGGCTCTTGATGGTCTCCATCAAGTTCATGCTTTCCTCCTTGCCTTCTTTATGCCCATTGGATTTTGTCCCTTCATTACCCATGTTAACATACAACCCTCTTACTTCATATTCATAGTTATAAATCCTTTGTGCATATTCCATGCCTTTGATATCTGTGATGATCATGTTCTACTCTATTTTCACTTATCTCTACAAAATGTGCAGGAAATAGGATTTGTTAGACTAATAATTTAACAAATCTATAAATATTATGCACCATTTTGCATTTTTAATTACACTAGAATTATTCTTTATGATTGCTTGTGAATTGTACTGTTGAATTCACATTTATGGGTGCATATTTGGAATCCTATTTATAATACCTTTCCAATGATTGCTTCCTTTCTCAATGTTGAGTTTTGAGCATAAAGTTATGGTAATTTGACCTTTACCCATTTACTCATTTTATACACTTTTTATTCTAGGTGTAATTTGAACCCTGTTCTTGGATCCATACACTACCTCCTTTGGTGTTTTGTTATAATTTCAATTGGGTATCTTCATGATCCTATTTTCAACAATTTAACCAAGTTTCACCTTCATCTGGACTTTAGGTTGTTAGATATAGCCTTCTAAAGTTTAAGGCTAATTTATCTTTTTAGCCTTGAATGCTACAGGTGCCTTCTACATATTCATGGGCACTTGTACGTGCCCCGAATTTTGTTTTGACTCCATGGTTGTCTTCTATGGTCCAATGTATTTCCATGTACTATTATGATTTCCCAATCAAACCTCAGATTAGGAAGTTATGGTCCTCAGAAGTTAACTCGATCTCAAAATTTACCTTACATTGTTTAGTCCATAACTTCCTCATATAAGTTATATTTGATGAAAAATTTACACCGTTGGAAATCTCTCTCTAAGATATTTTATTTGAGATGAGATAAAGAGTGTACCTTGGTAAACTTTTTATTGTGATTTTTGAGTAGCTGAAAACGTTGTTTAGGCCTTCAAAAATGGCCTATAAGTTCATGACCTGCAAAACACTATAGATTTCTGGGAAATTTAACTAATTTATGTTGAAATGAAGATTGTTATGATGCTATGGTTCCACTTGGAACCCAGAGATGATTCCCTATCAGCCTCCTGAACTGCCTTTTCATCCTTCTCTTACTTCTTCCTTCTCTCCTCTATTTCTCATTCCTTTACGCGGGCCTGAAAATTCAATAAAATATTGAAATTTTATGGACCCACCTGCCCAGTTGGCACGTTTCTAACCATGGATGGGACAAGGGTACCCATTTGAATATCCAAGTTTCATTTGGAACCTATTTATTAAGCGTTTGTATGAGCAAGTCCCATCCCACACCTTTTTCCTTGGTGCACACGAACTTGCACGTTACCCCAAATCTAATCATCGAGATCGGGCGAGATCAACAGCCGAAAGACCATGTCACATCCCAAACATGAAATGGAATTATCATTCATTTTGCGTGTGATATCGGTTTCCCCTATGCTACATGGCATGATCTGGATGGTGATGCATGGTACAAGGGTCGTAAGCCAAAACCTATTCACCCCCATGCGACAGTGGTTTATGGTATTAGCTAAACCACCCTGCGCACATAGCTTCCATATCACCTGTCATTGTGCCACCTGCTTCCATTGTGGACCTAAACCCGTGGAAATTCACGTCACTTCCATGTCACCTCCACATCACTTCCACGACATGGTGATGTCATATACAAAAAAATACCCAAAGTTTCCCAATTTTCAAATTTTTCCAAAATTCCCAAAATTGCATAATTTTGAAATTATTTTTGCGACTGCCATAGAACTTTGAAAATAATCTTTATGTGGTCAATTTCTTCTCTAGGCATGCCAATTTTTCCTTTGTGCATGAAATTCGACTCTTCCACGTCAAATTCTCCATGCATTACACTGCATAAATTGGGGCTTTTCCCAATTTCACCCAATTTCACCATGGTTGTACTATAACTTCTAAAATTCGTAATTCAACCAATTACAATCCCAAAAATTCCTAGACTAAGATTAAAATTGTGGATTTTTAATCCCTGGGATATTTTTCCACAATTACTCGTGAAATTTCCCCAATTTCCCTATAGCAATTTCGACAAACAAGTTGTAGACATCTCTTTCTAATCATTATTTCAAACAGTTTGCATAATGACTCTGCAACTCAACTTCAGTGCTCTGTCTATGGCTCATAAAGGCTTAGTGTTAAACCTATGTCTCTAATACCACATTGCAACATTCCCATTACCAACAAATCGACATAAATTTTCCCTAATACCACATTATACCATTCCCAACTATCAGCCACTCAAAAAATATTTCTCTAATACCACATTGTAGCATACACTACCCCAAGTTGGAAATGCCACACGAAATTTCCAAATATGATACCATTAAATTAAATTAAATATTATTTCCTATGCACAAAATTATACAGACTACAACAAGTATACACATGCATAATAATACAAGTAAAACCCATAACATAATACACAATTATACACACATTAATTAAATAAAATGCACATAACACACTTATCTTTTGTAAATAATCACTGACTGCATGTGAAACTCAAACGTTCCTCCCATCCACAGACTCTATTTCTCATAAACTCTCAATGGTAGGTCAATCTTGATCTAGGTCTCAAACTCCACCAGGGAAAAAGAATCCTAAGATAAGCTAAGGTATGTCAATACCAAGGTAGCTCAATCTACAGTGAAAACGCTAGAAAATATTATACAGTATCTCATTCCCCACATGTCTATCCCACCCCAAGAATCATTCCCCTTCTTTTCTCAATTGTCCTTCATCTACCCCACTTCCCTTATGGGGCTTTAGCAACAAGTCGGATAGGAAGTCTCAGAGCCCTATAGCTATAACTTGGCACCTTGGCAAAAAAATTCCCAATAGTTCTCTCACCTAGAGAGACTACTCACAGGCCCAAAAACCCACTTCTTCAAAAGCTCACGGGCCTCACAACCCGCTTCTTCCACAACATGTGGGAATTACAACTCGCCTCTTCAGCTGAGTTTACCCAGAACCACTCCAAATTCTACCCAGTTGTAGGTATGGTTATGGAAGCCATGTACGAATGACTAGAGTGAGTGAATTCTCTAGGAATGATGAAGGAATGATCGACAAAAGATGAGAATTACACTAAGTTCTCAAAAATATATTTCCATGTATTTATCTTGAAACTTGTCAAGCTAGGAACTACATGGGCTCCGCTTGGTGATATGTTCCTCACTCTTAGGAACATAGGATAAAATCATTTACCCCAAATTAGACTTTAGGAAATATTATTATAATATTTCTTTGGATTAAGGCCCCTTAGCTTATCCCCTCTTCCTAGAATCTTAGCCCCCTTTCCCTTCTAGTGGAGTTCATCCCCCCATACTCTTTGTTCTGGTTGGTCTGCAGCAGTAATGCATTTTATTAATATCTGAGTGTGATTACATTTTGAAAAGATAGTTCACTGGCCTTTTAGCATTCAAGCTCTCCAATCTTTATTCACATAGGAACTATGGCCTCAAAACACATATACAAAGACACTCTGGCCCAAAACATCCTGGCTCACTAGCCTATATATAAATTTACATTTAAATTTACAATTTGAGTTTGGCCTAGGGGTATTACATCACCCACTTTAAATCTATGTGTTTTTTTTTTGTTTTCATAGTTTTTATTCATGTCTTGTGTAGTCTTTAAATTCTACTTTATCTTTATCATTTCTTCTACCATTTCTCTCAACAATTTTGGCCCAATAACTAATCTATCTGTTGGGTTATCCCAGCTCATTGGTGTGTTGTATTTTTTCCATACAATGCTTCAAATGGGGTCAATGTAAGGTAGCAGATGTAATGTAATATGCATAAATAGGAATATTTAGTAGATACCAATGGAACAACAAAATATTGAGAAGAGCAATTACCAAAAATAATACCTTTATTCAAATAAATAAATGTTCACTTGCCTCTTCGAGGAGGAAACCTCCAGTAGAGCGGAGCTATATTACAATAATTCTCAAGACAAAGTTTCTCATGCCTCCTACTCTTATTTATACTAATTCTAACTTCTAAAGAACATTCTGGAGAAAGATCTTTCTAGAAGCGGAAGCTTCTATTAGGTCTTCTTACATTGACTTGTTCACATTCATTAAATAGGCCTTATTAAATAATGTAGGCCTTTATTACATGGAAAACATATTATTCTACCTACATTAGGGGTTAGGGAGGTTAGGTCCCTAATATTCCCTCCCCCTTCAAGAAGAGCCTTGTCCTCAAGGCTTGAGATGAGGAAATTGGTGCAGAATGGTGGTTGGCTCCTAGGTGGCATATTCTAGAGTTGTATATTTCCACTAAACTAACACTTACTTGATGGTGCACTGACGAAGACGACACTCTCGTTGGTCCAATACTTCTTGTGGCTGCAGCCACATGGGCGAGATGGGTTGTCTAATTTTTACTATAGATGAGAATATCATCAAAGAAAACTAAGACAAAATGATGGAGAAAAGGATGGAAGACACAATTTATGAGAATTTGGAAAGTGGAGGGAGAATTACACAGGCAAAAGGGAATTACCATGAATTCATAGTGAACCTCATGGGTTCTAAATGTAGTCTTGGGAACGTATTCCTCTTTCATACGGATTTGGTGGTATCCATAATCGAGATGAAGTGTGGTGAAGTACCGAGTACCACTAATTTCATCCAATAGGTCATCAATGACATGAATGGGAAATTTGTCTTTTATTGTGAGTTTTTTAAGGGCGTGAAAAATAGGACACATTCACCAAGTACCTTCTTTCTTGAGTACCATGACCACATGAGGAGAATAGGGGCTAGTATTAGGATGGATAACACCCACTTCGAACAATTCTTGAACAATTTTCTCAATTTCATTCTTTTGGGAAAAGGGATGACGATAAGGGAGAACATTCGGAGGAATATTGCCTAATGTGATGGGAATGGAATGATCATGGACACCAAGGGAAGGGGGAAGTCCCTAGGGAGTGTTAAAAACAACTTGGTGTCGGGAGAGGATAGATTGGAGGTCGATATGCATAGAGGGTGTCTCAACAGCTTGAATGGATTGGAGTTGTGAAATAATGCCAAGATGAACTTTTTGAGGAGATTTTCTATTCAATGGGAACTGATGATCTCAAGGGAACCTATTGTGATGCCTTTAAACTTATATTTTTGTCCATCCATTTGTAATTGCATGGTTAATTCCTTAAAATCCATGAGAATGGGTCTGAGAATGTGTAACCATTCGAAACCGAGAACAATGTCACAACCGCCCATGTACATAGAAAACATATGGGATTTTAGGTGATATTGACCAATTTGGAGCCTCACATTTTCACAACGTCCCCCACATTTCATGGAACCTCCATTGACAATCATGATTTAAAAATTGTTGACTGCATGGATATAACAATTGACTTCTTGGGAAATGCAGCAATGAATAAAATTATGGGTGCTGCCACTGTCAACCAATATGATTACTTTCCAATTTTTAATGTAACCAATTAACTTGAGGGTCTGGAGAGTAGAGAAGTCAGTGAGGGAATTCAGTGAAATTACCTGTTCAAATTCTAGTGGATCAGATGGTGGTGGTATCTCATCCACAGGGAAAACAACTACCTTCTCTTCAGAAACATCCTCATACATGGCCATAAAAATATTTTGTTCCTTACACTTGTGCCCTAGAAAATATTTGTCGTCACAATTATAGAAAAGAACCTTGAGTTGGCATTCAACCATTTATGCCCGGGTTAATTTTTGGATCTTGAGGGGAGCTGCAGGAGGGGCAGGATTGAAGGTTTAAGGGTGAGGAAGAAAGGATCGTTTTCTAGTCTAGGAGAAGATAATCTATTATGCCTCCTTGGCTCATTAAGTAGCTTCCAACCAAGTCTGGGGTTATTCCATGAGAACATGGGCATGGATTTGATCTTTTAGGCCACTGATAAAGCATTCTCGGTAGAAGGCATATGACATGCCCTTCGTTCTGAAAGCAAAGTTCTCAAAGGAGGCGATAAAGCCTTCCATTGTCCCATACTACTTCAACTTGGTCAAATGACCTAAATGGTGGGTGTTGGAGTCAAATAAATCATAAATCTATACAAAAAAATGTGTCTAAGAAACATACACTTGGCATGCCTTTCTATGCCATTTCCACCAATGTCAACATTTTGGATCCAGATGTAGGATACCATAACAATTCTTGTCTATATCATCATTAATTCCATGCAAAGAGAAATAATTTCCCATTTGAGTGACCCAGTCTGTTGAATATGAGCCATAAAATTTGTTCACCTCAATTCTTGGAAGGCATAGGTCTCGAGGAAGGTGGGTGGAATGAGGACCTTCGTAATGGGAACAGTCATTGTCTTTGTTGGATTACTAAGAGGGGGGTGAATTAGTAATAGTGTAATTATAATATTTTTTCTTCAAATGTTATATCAATGTAGAATTATTATCCAATAATGAGCAGTAATAAATAAACAATCACACATATCAAACAGTACACCAGTGTTTTACGTGGAAACCCAAATCAGGAGAAAACCACGGAATGCTTTTTCTTATATGTCTTGAATAATTACATTCATTGGAAGCACCAACTTCCTTTGTTTTCCAGCTGCAACTGGAAGGAGGCTCCAACCCCCTAGTTTCTCAGGCTACAACCTAAGGGAAGCTCCAACTCCCCAATTCTCTGGATACAACCAGAAGGAGGCTACAACCCCCA
>JASDQU011376442.1:8146-24706 GCA_032191745.1 Picea mariana
GACATGCAATATCCATATAGAATATTATTATCTGAAAATCTATCATAAGTCATATCATTATCCATCAAATAAACTTGGTGTTATAACCCTAAATTGCACCATACATGTTTACCTGGCATCAGGCCATGTCATATCCCTTCTTTGCCAAAAGCGTTATTGAACAAATATTTAAAAACCTCTTTTATAAGGGCCCACATGCCCTACTCCATTATTGAACACATGTACATGCTAGCTGACCTAAAACAGCCCGCGTGGACCGACAAAAGCACGAAAAAAAGAAAGTTGCCAACGAAACATAGAGCTTTGGGTGAGTTAACTGAAATTCCCGGCCATGCATGGCCGAGGGTTCGTCCAAATAACTAGCTTCTTCTAACCTATAAAAGAAGGGCTAGGGGTCCCATTTGGAAAATAAAAAATAGAGTAAAGAAATTCTACCCAATTGCATATTCCCATTGTCCCAACCCTTTAGCCATCCTTGTGCAAGAAGAGATACAAAGAAAAGAAGTTGGAGGACAGTTGAAAGAGGAGCCCAGGATCAGGATTCCCGGACCAGTGGCCGGTCTTGACATTTGTAAGTTGATTCATTTAAAGTAATAAAGAAATGCTTTTCTCGTCCCACTTTATGATTTCTTCATAATACAGTAAATATATGTTTGAATCTCTAACCCATTAGTCTATAGGTAAAATGCATGTATAGTTTGTTGCTTGTTTTTCATACAGGTCAACTTTGAAAGGAGGAATGCTAACAAGTGATCAAGCGGGAGGAAGGATCGACATCAACCATCCAGAACAAGGTATGTTGGTCTAAACCATGTATTTGTTGAAAAGGAATGGGCTTTAAGTCTGGGGACGAAGGTAGAAAGTAGATTTCTTTCGGTCATAGTTGCATGCATAAGATAACCCTATTTGCTAGTTCGTAAGGGGATTTCCCTCACAACAGAATTGGCGACCATACTGGGGAAGTCTCTAGGGTTCCTGGAATTTTATTTTTTGGGTAGCTTTAAAAGACTGGTTTTCTTGCCAGTTTTTTTTAGTTTCTGTCAGGTCTGAGCTAGCAGAGAGTCTAGTTTCCTATACCAGCTATCTCTGTTATTTGCTTGACTATGTTTTTTCAAGACCCACAGAGGTACACACGGTCTGTATAAGGTCTACACGCATGTACCCGCGCCCTACTCTCTTATAGCCCGCGTGTAAACGCTAGCTGAAGAAGTAGCAGTAGCGTGTAGAGTCCAGAGAATTTTTGAGGTAGTCCTTCTCTTCCCTGTCAGAATCAGACATTCTCAGGGGTTTTCTAGAATTCTTTCCAAGTCTTGGTTGTTTGCAGTCTTGTCTTGGATTTGTTTGTTCTACGAATTTTTTCCTTACATTGTTCGCTTTTTCTGTTAAAAAAAGTGTACAAGCCTTCAAGAGATCCCGGTTCTCAATATCAGAGGTCTCTTCTTGGTTTGGATTGTATGTTGTTATTTTTTCTCAGAGTTTTAGATATACACACGGCCTATAGAAGGTCACCCTGTGTGTACATGCCCTCTGACTCTATACAGCTTGCGTTCACACGCTTGCTGTTGGATTATCAGTAGCGTGCTTGTGCAGGATAGTTTTTTTTTAGGATAAGGCAGTCATCCTTGCCCTTGATGAGAGTTATACCTCTCAGGTTTTTGAATCTCTGTCTTAACAATCAGTAGCTTAGGATTAATCTTAGCCTTAGCTTGCTTTTTCTCATTTAAAAGGTTGTCATAAAAAATAATTTTTTAAGGTTTTTAGACAAGTGTGAGAGCCATTTTTTAAGTTTCTAGTGTGTGATTTTTTGAAGTGATTCTTTGCGATCTGCGATTAGGCCAGAATTGTTTTTCTTGGATTTTTTCTTGTTGGTATTTTTCATTTTTTCTTTATCAGCATTTTAATAATAATAAAAAAAAGATCTCACTCATTTTCTTGTTTGGTTGAAGAGTGTGATTCTGCATTATTAGTCAGGGAAAAATCTTTGTTTTCTTAAGTTCTTGATAGTTCACTTAGATCGTAAGTAGCTCATAGTTGAGTGAAATTCTTCTTTAATTTTGTTGATTCAAAATATCTTTGAAAAAATAAAAAATAAAATAATTTTTTTTTGAAAAGTTGTTGAAATTTTGCATTAAGTAAAAGTTTTTGTTTCCAGCTTGTTATTCATTTTTTCTTTCGTCTTTTACACATAATCAGTTTCACTATCATACCCCTTGACATAATATAAGCCATAAAATTAATGCTAAATCTAAAAATGATTAGACTTTTATGTTTGTAGGGTTAACCAACTAGTTCAGGATTAGGGCCTTGGATTAGGTTGGAGAGGAAACTCTTTAAGGCCATTTAAAATCAAACATTGGAGTCTAAGTTAGGGAGTGTCTAAGTCCAGTATCATGAAAGTTATCTAGGACCCCCCTCTAACACAGGGGATAAACACGAGGTCGCATGTGGAAAGGTAGTGGAGATAACCCCTCTAAAGTTGGACCAATCGTAATGGAGAACACATATAGAGGGCTTGTTTTGGGATTCCGTCGATTGCATTTTCCACGGGGCTTCGTGGGTCTCGAATCCATTCGAGATCCTTAGTTTTCTTCCAGACCACTTGCTTTCGATACGCTTGATGGGTTTTGGGCTCGATATCCTGCTCATTGTGGTCTACCCGACTTTCGACTGTACCCACCTGGTGACTGTTCGCGCACTGGAAACCTAGTTGCCTATCTTTTTTAGGGAAATACACAGGTGACTACAGGGGTATACCACGATACCTAGGAAAGACATCAGGCCACACTTTACAGAGTATACCCGGAGGGTGCTTCCGTGTTCGATTTTCACTTGCATTGGTAAGTTTCTCTAGTGTTGGTTGTTGTAACTGTTCTTCCAATTAATTTAGTGTTTGTCTGTCTTATCTTCTAGGGACTTTTTTAGTGTGTGTTAATTTTGAACATTTAGACTACCCTAGAGTGTCTTTGATCTTCTCACATAGTGGAGGATCGTGAGCTCCACCGGTCACGAAGGCTTATTGGCCTGTCGTCGGTTACACTGGAGCCACCCCCATCACCATTAAGGCAAAAGCTAGACCAACAAGGGTCTTTTGAAGCGACCGGGTCACAAGCAATTGTGCCCAACCAACATACGGAGGAATCGACCATTTTGGACCTTGAAGCGAATGCTCTTGGCCCAGTTGAAACCCCAACCACTGATTTATTGGCACCTTTCATCATACCAATTCAATTTTACGAGCGCCAGACAATGTTGCACACAACAATGGAAACAATAGTTGTTACTCCTTCTGGGAATTCTTCAATTCCCACTATGGTTGTCACCACAGGAGAATTTCCACCTCCTAACCCACCATCACTGGTTTGAGCCACCATGGTCTCGACCGCAACTACATCGCACAGTGTTCCGATCCCGTCTTTGGCGGTGGCCACAACCCTTTTTACACCAAGTGCGATAGGCCCTCCATTCTCTTACGGGATGTCTAGTTCGGGTACAAGTCCTGTACTTTCCTAATCCACTTTACAGACTTCAGGTCTAGGGGCAGGGAGCTCTAGTGCTCCTCTACAAGGTCACATGGGGGGCACTCCTGCGCCTTTTAACTCTTTCCCTTACGGAGGAGGTCATATACCTCCTTCGTCCCCTTCACTTGGTGGCTCACATTAACAATCCATTCGGTAACCTACACACCATAGTTTATTTGGAGCGGGGAGTCAAGGACCACCTTTGCATAGAATGTCGGTATGTTTGACACTGTTTTCTTTGATAGGAACGTTTGGTAACAATGCCTTCGTGTCAACTTCCTTCCCGACTAGGAGAAATCCAAGTTTTGGACAATCAATTCCTATGCAGGGTACTATTCCTACACAGGGGGAAAATCTAGGAACTTCTTCCACATCAGGGCCTTGGAATTCTTGGCAACGATCCGTTCCCTCATCCAGAATGCCAATATGGGGTAATTCATTCCACAATCAATGGAACCCGAGACAAACTACTATGCCTATCCCCACGGGACCGACATGGGGCAACCTTTCCCAAAGTCCTTCGAATGTAATGCATGCCCAACCATCTATGTCCTATTTTGGAAATTAGTTGGCGATGTCTCCACATACGCAAAATCCATATGCTGGTCAAGGCCATGGTTTCTACCAGAATCCGGGCTAGCAACCAAAATTTTCCTGGCAACCTGGTGCCAGTCAAACTCCAGGTCCCTTTTTCCTAGGTTATCACCAACAACCCAAACTACCCTTCCTGGCGACTTTGCACTTGCCAGATTTGACAAGGTTGTTGAATGACCCTATCTGTCACGATTCGCGTTGGCCTCCTATGCTGACGAATTTTCCTTCCGACATCCCAAAGTTTGAAGCCAAGCCTAACGAAGATCCAGGAGATCATGTGACTACCTTCCATCTTTGGTCCTCATATAACTCGTTGAAAGATGACTCCGTACAATTGTGATTGTTTCAATGTACTCTCATTGGGAGTGTTGCAAAATGGTACATTGAGCTCGATTGCTCAAGATACTCTTCCTTTAGCGAACTGGCAATGGATTTCCTAAACCATTTCCAGTTACCTGCAAGATATGATGCTGGCACAGAGCTGCTTGGCAATTTCGAACAGACAACAACGGACCATATCTCGGATCACATCCGAGAATGGAGACACCGGAAGAGTTTAATTAAGGTGCCAGTCCCACCAGCATTCCTTCTTGAGTGGTTCCTTAAGTCTTTGGTCCCGCAGTTATCCAAAGACGTCACGACATCAGGAGTATTCTCTGAAGAAGACGCCATCATGAGAGCTCAACAATTTGAACTCATATATTTCTCAGTCCGGTTTATTATACAACATATTTCCAGATGCACCATGCTCAATACTGGATACAACTAGACAGAGAGTTGGACCACATGCTGATGGTATTGTTGGTTCAGCACAAACAAAACCCGTTGAGCAATTGATGAAGCAATTGCAACAGTTATCTATACAACACACAGTGGCCGACCAAACTACTATGTTCGTTGCTCCCCCTACCAAAATGTTAGAGGTACACACAGTGAAATTGACTAACCCAAAGGCCACCCAACAGCTTGAAGGAAAGAAAAAACAACAAAAGAAGGGTAAGGGGGATAAAAAACCTACCGATAATGTTGGCGGGAAAACACTGATAAACGGAAGGCGAGGTATCCATGCAACTTGTGCGCGGAAGACCACCCGATCCATCTTTGTCCCCAGCTTGCAGAAGCCCAAAAGTTTGTGATGCAACAACAACCTGCTATGTTTACCGATCCATTTCAACATGGGAAAAACATAACCCAAGCCTCTGCAAGCACGGAAGGGGGCAGCCAAGAACCCTCTTTGTCTTCGAACAACCCCACATCCGCGAATGTATATATGGTGAAGAGTGATTCTTTCATATCGACTAGAGAGCATTACTATAGTAAACCAAGCACTTCTGAGAAGGGTAAAGAAGCTGAACTGCCATCTCTTCCTCTACAGATTGAGAAGATGTTGGGCGAAACAATGACACGCATTCCCAAAGGTGCATTCAAAAAATCTTCTCATAACCCAAACGCAAGGGCTGCCCAGAACTACTTTGTGGTGGAAGATTTATCACAAACCCCTTGTGCAATGTCCACTTTCGAGGTCCTCCAAAGCTACCCTTCCCAGAGGAAATCCTTGTTAAACACTTTAGGATCTACCGAGACTTGTAACCTGGGTATAATCATGCTGGATACAACCGAATTAAAACCTCGTTTGCCTTACCACATAGCATTTTAGATAGTAGTTGGTTATCCCACAAAAACTTTTACTCAGAATATCTTCCGCATGGTGGTTGATGAGGGCACCTCGACATGCGTTATGTCATTGGCATGTTGGAAGGCCATTGGCCAGCTCATTTTGTCTCTGTCACTGACTCTTCTCACCGCTTTCGACGGTCGTTCGTTCCAACCACATGGTATTCTTCCTTCTTTCCCCGTCCAGTTAGGAGGGAAGACCGTGTGTGTCAAAGTAGAGGTATTTGATGCTCCCCTCGAATATAACCTCTTGTTAGGAAGGAGTTGGACTTATGCCATGCAAGAAATGGTTGCTACAGTTTTTTGGGTCTTGTTGTTTTCACACGAGGGCTAGATAGTGACCATCGATCAATTGTCTTTCTCTAGACCTAACCTTGCATTGGGGGCATCCACGGTCCCAATGATTGATAATCCTCAACTAGGTTTCATCAACGTAGGGGTTGGTTTGTGCCCATCTTTGATGGGTACCTTCAATTACCCGCCCCCTCAAGGTGATATCAAGTTTATATCCAATCACCATAAGGTTGAGATTTTTCAAGTTTCGTCGTTCCGCACAACTTACTTCGACGATATGTGGATACTTCCTTCCCCATCGGCCACGATGGATGGGAGAGGGAACTTGGGCATGTCCATGCCCTTGTCCACAGCTGAAGTAGCGTACTCTTTAGTCCAACAAGCTTCAACTAGCATTGATCCAACTCCAGCACAAGAGTTCGATCCACTTCTAGAGCCTATATGGGCTCAGGTTTCTCTCGCTGGCACCGATTCGTTAGACTTGGTCTTGCTCTCTGACTAAGCAATGACTAGTCTAGACAAACCCTGGGAATATCTTCATCACAGATCATACTTCCTCCTAGAGTTAAGCTGAATCGAAGCAGGAGAATCCACTGTGACTATGATGGGAGATCGGTCCTGTCCTATTAATCTCTTAGCTACCCACAAAGTTTATGTTGAGGGTAATATGGCAACCATCTCTGAAACCATACCGATCAATATCTTTCGAAACCCTGGTGTCGTGGAGAATGTTTTCGTCGGAGTTGATTTCTCCCCCGGAGATTCAAATCTATACAGATCTTTTCAAAGAATTCCACGACATTTTTGCCTGGTATTATGAGGAAATGCTAGGTATCGATCCAAAAATAGTTGAGCATGAAATCACAATGTATCCTAATGCCAAGTCGATTCGGCAGAAGCTTCATCCAGTTAATCCTAAGAAAGCAGCAACCATTAAGGTTGAGGTTGAGAAATTGCTAAAAGATGAGTTTATCTATCCTATCCATTTGACCCAATGGGTGTCAAACCCCATCCCGGTCAATAAAAAACAAGGCACGATTCGTGTATGTACCGACTTCCATGATTTGAACAAGGCTTGTCCCAAAGATAATTTTCCCACACCTTTCATTGACTAGATCATTGATGAATCTATGGGTTGTGAAGCCTTTTCTTTCATGGACGGTTTTTCGGGATATAATCAAATCCAAATCAAACCCAAAGACCAACACAAAACGACATTCATCTGCCCATGGGGTACCTTTGCATATCGTAAAATGCCTTTTGGTCTCAAAAATGTTGGAGCCACCTTTTAGAGGGCCATGTATTTTACTTTCCATGACCTCAAGCACATATTTGAGGCCTATTTAAATGATTTGGCATCTCGATCTCGCAAGAGAATGGATCATCCCACACATCTCCGACTTATCTTCGAACGCTGTCACTACTTTCAGATTCGCTTGAATCCAAACAAGTGCAGCTTCTACGTAACGTCAGGATGATTGTTAGGTTTCATAGTGTCAACAACAGGGATCATTGTCGATCCTCTCAAGGTTGAGGCAATAATTCAGTTGCCCCTCCCATGCACAATCCTTCAACTTTAGAGTCTACAGGGCAAGGAAAATTTTCTAAGATGCTTTATCACTAACTACATCGAGATCACCAAGGGATTTATGCACTTACTTAAAAAATATGTTCCCTTTTGTTGGGATGATGTCGCTCAACGCTCTTTCGCCGCATTGAAACATGCACTCACAACTGCCCCTCTGCTCCGACCACCTAACTATAACAAGAATTTCCTATTATATATGGCTGCAACAGAGTCAACCATTGGCATGGTCTTAGTTCAGGAAGATAACTTGTTCTCAGAATATGTCATCTATTACTTGATCCGAGGCCTCGTAGGACCAGAACTCAATTATTCTCATACCAAAAAGCTTGCATTGGCAGCAGTCCATGCTGTTCAACGGTTCCGTCATTATGTTTTGTTTTGCAAGACCACCATGATTGCTGTCGTGAATCCATTTCAGTACATGTTGACATGATGGTTAATAGGCAGAAAAATTAGTAGATGGATAGTCATCCTCCAGGAGTTTGACTTGGATTTCATTTCAGCGAAGTCCAAAAAGTCACTGGTCTTCACAAAACTTATTTCGGAACTTCTGGTTGATTCAGGTGATTTTGTGCCTGAAGAGTCGCCTATTAGAGGACATATGTTTTTTATCACCTCTTCGGATCCTTGGTACAGATATATACTTATCTATCTCCATACTTTGAAGTTCCCCACTACTTCTTCTCGTGATGAGTGTCGACGCATACGCCATCATGCTAAGAACTATCTCATACTCGATGATACTTTGTATCAGAGAGGTGTAGACTTCATCCTACGCCGATGTCTCACTCACGAAGAAGCGATTATCGTGCTTAACGATTGCCATACTAGAGCTTGTGGAGGTCATTTGTTTGGGTTGGCAACAACCCAAAAGATTCTACGAGCAGTTTACTTCTGGATGACACTTATCAAAGATTGTATCGAATCATTCAAGAAGTGCCATCCATGCCAAATATTCTCTCGAAAGATGAGGGCACATCCCACTTCCATGTTTCTTGTCATCACAGTTGGTCCCTTCACTAAGTGGGGGATTTATTAAACTACATGCAACCCTCCTTTAGCAAGGGATCATTGCTATATCATCGTACCTATTGACTACTTCACAAAGTAGGTCGAATCTATGCCAACATTTAAAGATGATGGAGAAACTGCAGCTCTCATTTTATTCAATCAGATAATAGCAAGGTTCGGTGTCCCGAGGGAGATTGTCATTGACCATGGCAGTCATTTTCAGAACCAGATGATGATTGAGTTAACGTCAAAGCTTGGGCTACGACAGGAACATTCATCACCCTACTACCCCCAAGTAAATGGGTAAGTGGAAGCTATAAACAAAACCATTAAGACCATTCTACAACAAGTTATCAACTCAGCCAAGTCAAATTGGCATTGGATGTTATACTCGACATTATGGGCTTACCAAACATCTGTTAAGACTGCAACTGGTTTCTCACCTTTTCAACTTGTTTATGGGCTAGAGGCAATCTTACCCATTGAATATCAAATCCCGTCTCTAAAGTTGGCAGTACAATTACTACCAAACACTTCTCCACTTGAAGAACAATTAGTATACCTGGAGCAACTCAATGAACAGCGTCGCGATGCGGCCCTGGCCAATGAGGCTCACAAACATAAGGTCAAGTGTCAGTATGATAAGTCCGTTCGTCCTCAGATTTTCTCTGAAGAAAACCTTGTCCTGGTCTATGACCAAGATAAGGACCCCCTAGGAGTAGGAAAATTCAAACCCATGTGGTTCAGACCTTTCATCATAAAAGAGGTTTTAAAAAAGGGTGCTTATCGTTTGGTTGATTTTGAAGGGAATGCTTTGGCGGAGCCTAGAAATGGGCTCTACCTCAAGAAGTATTACTCATAGGAAGGTCATTGTGGGTAACTTTTTGTAACATATGTATAGTCTTTGTACTATTACTTTTTAGTTTCTTTTAGTGTTATGGACATGTCATTGATGTTATCTTTCATCACTGTGGCAGATGTCAAGTGATTTCAAGGTGTTCGTTGGGTATGCAGACGGTGTGAGTAGGCACACTCAGAGGCTTGCCTCCGCATCTTGGGTAATCTTTACACCTCAAGGCCAGTTATTATCATCCGGAGGTATATGTTTAGGTGACACCACAAATAATGTCTCTGAGTATAGTGTAGTTATTGAGTTACTTCGTGAGGCTTTGTCATTGGGTATCTCTCATCTCTGGGTCTATCTCGACACTCAACTGGTTGTGTCTTAGTTAAACAGAGTATACCAGGTTCATGATCCAACTTTACACCGACGATTCCTTAGGGTACATCTCTTAGAACGAAACTTTGATTATATTGCATATTTTTATGTTCTTAGGAGATTAAACCAAGTTATAGATACTCTAGCTAATCAAATTTTAGATTGGCATCTTGCACACATATGAAAGAACATTAACATAAGCATGTAAATATGTTTTTTCACACATGATCCATAAGACACAAAAGACCAAAAAACCATATATAAATATCATAAAGTAACCAGAGTACATAGATGGACGCAAGCGCCTCAAAAATATGACTGATAACTAGTCATAGGGATTATGCCCTCAAAAAATATATACAAGTAGTGCTCATGTCACGTCAAAATGTCTAGCTAAAGTCAGGGCCTGTGGGCCCTGATATACTGGTCCACAATGTTGACTAAATGCTGAAACAACCAGACCCATGTCTGTGGTGCCCCCACTACCTCAGGCTGCATAGATGGTGGCAGGTCCTCAATCTCTGCCATCGGGACCATGCGAATGAGCACAGTAAAGTTATGCTCAACCTGTCTCAATACCCTCTCAGCCTCCCCGACTAGAAGATCTCCTGCTACTGTTGGTCCCCCTGGGACGATAGGTGTGGCCCCTGGATGAGGACGACGCATGTTCCTTGCATAGTTAGCGAGTCACACTGGTCCCACATCTGCACACAATGAACACATAATCCGTCAAATACTCTGGGATAACAAAACAACATAAAAATTACATATGTTTAAAACATAAAAAACTACAAGGGTGGAGACTTACCCATCTCCCCTCGCTCCTCACCAGGAGGTACTGATATCTCAAGGTCTCTTGAAAAATCAATCCCTACATAGGGGTAATCCTCTATAACCGGGATCTTTCATGACAGCCATGCAAATAAGTCATCATCAAAGGACTCATTGGTCCTTCCACCACCCTGTTGCGACAGTAGTACTATCCATCTACACATAGCAGGAAGAGAGGCCTAATGTCCTCGTACCACTACTCGAGGACTAAAACTCAAAACTATCTCAAAAAAGAATGGACACAGAATGGTCCCGAACTCAAAGTTCCTATGTGTCCGCAAATGACAATCTGTAATCTATCTTTTCATACACTCAAGCAATGTGGTACTCCAACCAAAAAATTGTGCATTTAAGCACTGGACTGCATAGTTCATCTATGCACGGGACGCCTGATGTAGAGCCGCAGAACTAGTAATTCACCCAAAAATAAATACTATCAACTGTAGCGATAAGTTAGTGATATTGCTTATAGGCACTTGCGTGCTTTCACAGTCTGTATCAGCTGCATGGTATAGGCCTATCAATTCCACTATGTTATGCGGCCCCGTAGGAAAAGTCTGGAAATTAACTGGTTCCCCTCTCCTAGAGAGGCCAGTCATAAAGTAAATGTACTCGACCATGGGCACCAATGAATGCCCCTCTAACATGAATGCCTCTGCATCTGGATGCCAGTAGTCAACCAAGGAATTCAATAGCCTAGTTTGTGCCCGCATGAAAGGACATAGGAAAAACTTGAGAAACCCACACTGCATCAAAGTAGCCACAACATTGGGGTCTTCCCCGACCAACTCATTTACCTCTTCATTCTCTCTTTCTCTCCAATGGACATACATCCTGCAAAACACCAAGGTTCAGGAGGGTTAAACCTTTCTTTTTATGCGTTTTTCATTCCATAAGCGGGCCCACACGTGCTGTAATAGTGACAGTCGCGTGTACATGCGACATGTCCAGAGACAAGCCGCGTGGACCTAGGGCCGACCTTTTAAAGGTCGACGCCCCCCTAAAAAATGAAACCCAATGCACAAATAAAAACATGAAATGAAAGATAACGGATTTTGTACTTACTTGGTCCAGACAGAAGTTCGTTTCGTCCACTGTAGCTTCCGGAATCACCGCTTCTGACAAAGCGGGTCTTTTGGCTCCAGAGTCAATTTCCAAATCAACAATGGTGATAATGAGCTGCCAGCTTCTATTTATAGTCTCTTTGGCCGCTTTTTGTCACTTTTTTGGTCTCCCTTATCATTTTATTTATACCAAAAATCATTTAGAGTGATTCAAGAATTATATAGGAGGGATTTGATCGGGTATTGGGACAATTGTTTTTGAGTTTTTGAGTATTTTTGTATCTCGTTGTCTTTTTCCTTTTCCATAGGATCGATCCCACCAAGTTGTGACACATAACCATCATCTCTTCTTTAGCAGTGTCGCAACTTGGTGGTAGATCTTATCGGAACATGGATGCCCTAGATAGATCCTGGTTGCATTATGGTATTCATGCTGTATCTAAAACACTGTAGGCTCAGGAGTCCTTGTAGTTTTTCCTTAATACGAGTTTGAGCCTCATTTGCATGATTCTTCTTCACTCTTGACCTCACCCTCAGGATTTCCAAAAAATAACGGGTCTCCTTTTAAGCCCTTTTCAGAGCCTCTAAACATGAAAAGATTGTCGAGTGATCTTGTGGCCTTTCACTCTCGTTAAACTAAAATTTGAAGTCACGTTTTTCTGACGGTAGTTTACCTCTTTTTCAGTTCGGACGGTCAACTGTACGAACAAAGGTATACTCTATGGAACTTCAGATCTATAGAAGAGTACTCTCATGTATAATTTTATCCCTTTTTCAGGCCTGAGGGACTAAACTTACGAAGAAGGAACCCCCACAGAGTCCATAGTTAAGCTCTTTTCAGACTCCCTAAAGTTGAAAAGATCGTCGAGTGACCTTATTTCACACTTGTTAAATTGGTCCAGAATAACATTCCTGACGGATTCCATAGTTAAGCTTTTTCTAGACTCCTTAAAAATGAAAAAATGGCCAGGTGATCTTGTCCTTATCACACTCGTTAAAATGGTTTTGAATAGATGTCTTGTCAGTGATAGTTTACCCCTTTTTCGAACTGACTAGACTATCTTCCAAAAAGGTACCTCAATGGAGTCTCCTTTTATGTTTTTTCAGACTCTCTAAATATGAAAACCTACCGAGCTTACCTTCTCTGGGATCGTTAAACTTACATCGAAGGACGTTACCATTGTGTGTTTTGTTAACCGCATTTGCATACCTTATATGCCAGCCTTGTAGACTTTGCTTCCGCGTCTTAACACCCTTTGCCCCCAGAGGATTTTTCTCGAGTATTATTATTCTGAACATCAGTCTTGTCCTTGTGCCTTGAGCTTGTATGTTTGTCACACTCATTCCTCCATTGTAACGTAACATTCCTTTATTCTTTTTTCCAAAAATTATTGGAAAAAGACAAAAAAAATAAATCAAGTATACCCCAAAAAGAGGAAGGGAAAAGTATTTTCTTTATTGGTAGCATAATGAGTCACCCTTGGATAAACCACATATGTTCGTTTGTTTGTTAATATTTGGGATGTAGTATGACCTTAGGAAGCTGTTCTCGCTACATAGAGTTGTGTCCTCCTTCATTTGGTTATCCTTCCAAACATATGGAGAGTTTGCGTTGCCTCCTGCTTCGTAGACTTATGATTAATGCCATGCTGCCTAAGTCTCATCATATGTTGTGCTGTTTTCCAAGGGAAGTTTCTACCAAGCCTGAGTCGGCCCCTCTGCAATTTGTCTCTTGCCCTCATACCCGGCCATCCTGAATGTCCAATCTAGTCCTTTTTCAAAATCAATGAAGCCTCCAGTCTGATCATCAAGTCCATGACCGATGAGTCATCAAAGATCTCTAGGTAGTGCATTCGTACACTCATATTACACTCCTACCCGAGTTTTAAAGATTTTGAAGTAGTTGCTTGAGCTCTAAAGATCTCATCTCCAGCCATCAGGCCGTATCAGCTTCTAAAATATGGATACTCTATATGTATATCTTTTTGATTTCGAGTTGTAGCCCCGCTGTGTACTGTTCACGGCTACACTTTATATAGTTATTTGACATGGATCTACAGTGTATTTGATTTGTAGCCATGATTCTATTTTATCCCGAGCATGGGTATGCCCGCCTCGATGAGACATTTGTTATTTTGCAGACGACACCTCCTGGTTCCTGGTCCCTGGGCTCATTTGTTCGGCACATCAGTAAAGATCGGTAATGTATTTCGGCCATCAGATATTCTTTTGACCTCACACATTAGGGGGCATCTGTTATAACCCTAAATTGCACCATACATGCTTACCTAGCATCAGGCCATCTCATATCCCTTCTTTACCAAAAGAACTGTTGAAGAACTCTTTAAAAACCTCTTTTATAAGGGCCCACACACCCTACTCCATTACTGAACGTGTGTACACGCTAGCTAACCTAAAACAACTTGCATGGACTGACAAAAGAATGAAAAAAGGAAAGTTTCTAACGAAACACAGAGCTTTGGGTGAGTTAACTGAAACTCCTGGCCATGCATGGCCGAGGGTTCATCCAAATACCTAGCTTCTTCTAACCTATAAAAGAAGGGCTAGGGGTCCCATTTGGAAAAGAAAACATAGAGTAAAGAAACTCTACCCTATTGCATATTCCCATTGTCCCAACCCTTTATCCATCCTTGTGCAAGAAGAGATACAAAGCAAAGAAGTTGGAGGACAGTTGAAAGAGGAGCCAAGGATCATGATTCACGGAGCAGTGGCCGGTCTCGACATTTGTAAGTTGATTCATTTAAAGTAATAAAGAAATTATTTTCCCATTTCACTTTATGAGTTCTTCATAATACAGTAGATATATGTTTGAATCTCTAACCCATTAGTCTATAGGTAAAATGCATGTGTAGTTTGTTGCTTGTTTTGCATACAGGTCATCTTTGAAAGGAGGACTACTAACAAGTGATCAACCGGGAGGAAGGATAGACATACCCCATCCAGAACAAGGTATGTTGGTCTAAACCATGTATTTGCTGCAAAGGAATGGGGTTTAAGTCTGGGGGCAAAGGTAGAAAGTAGATTTATTTCGGTCATAGCTGCATGCATAAGATAACCCTATTTTCTAATTCGTGAGGGGATTTCCCCCACAACACTTGGGTCCATTACCCAAACTTGGGGTCTCCAACTTCTCGTGGTCATAACTCTCTAACCGTGATGAGTTATGTGACGTTCCACATACCAACGGAAATGGAATGACAAGAAATATCCGTATAGGATAGTTTACCTGAAAAATTTATTGTCCTTCATCTCATTATTCCACAATTAAGCATGGGTTTTCTTACTCCACAAAGTGTCTTCCCATGAGGGCTTTCACCATAAGGGGACCACTTTGGAGTTCATCCGTCTTTACTTCTTATAAACCATAACAAGACAATAATGAGTCATCTTTACATCAAATAGTATTGGGTCCATTACCCAAACCTTTGTGTTGCGGGGATTTCTTAAAGGGTTGACATCAATGACAACCAACCTTAATCAACAATCCCTCGCTTTGGCATTGATGGCAACACTCTGATGTAATACAAAAATCATATCACTCATGCTCCCCCTGGAACCATGCCTCTATCCTCTATATTTGATAAATTTTCCTCTGTCCTTTGCATCTAATAAATCTTCTCCCTCTGGAACCATGCCTTTGTCCTTTTCACCTGATAATCTCTCCCCCTTTGTCATCAATGGCAAAGGTATATTTTCATCTGGGGCTACTCCCCCTAACTGAGTTGTCCTCTTATGGTGCTTCCTTGTGTACATCTAAGACATATAAGATAATAATTCAAAAAACATTCAAAAAGCATTCATTTTGGAGCAAAAATAACTCCAAGTCTTTGACAAAGATATTCAAAGGCTTCTCGTGGAAGTGGTTTTGTAATTATGTCTACCACTTGTTCTTTTGTGCCCACGTACTCAACTCTGATGTTCTTTTCTGCAACCTGTTCCCGTAGAAAGAGATACTTGATTGGAATGTGATTCGTCTTGGAGTGCATCATCGGGTTTTTTGAGATACTGATGGCACTTGTATTATCACAATATATTGGAATGGGCTCATCATACTCAACCTGTATATATGTCAAAGTTTGTTTCATCCAAAGAACCTATGTACAACATATTGCTGCTGCAATATACTCTACTTTGGCTGTAGATAGAGATAATGATGATTGTTTCTTGCTTAGCCATGATACCAAACACTCACCTAAGTAGAACGTTGCTCCACTAGTGCTTCGTCGGTCATGAATACAACCTACCCAATCTGCATCTGTGTAGGCAATAAGTGATATATCTTTTCCTTTTGGATACCATAATCCAAACTCTTATGTTCCTTTGAGATGTCTGAAAATCCTCTTTACTGCTAATACATATGATTCCTTTGGTGCTTCTTGAAATTGTGCCACCTGTCCAACTGCTTGCATTAAATCTAGTTTGGATGTTGTCACATATAGTAGGCTGCCAATCATTGAATTTTATTGCCTCTGATCTGTAGACTTTGAATCATCATCTTTGCTCAACTTACAACTAGTTTGCATGGGAGTGATAACTGGTTTACAATCTTCCATTCTGAACCTCTTTATCATTTATCTGATATAATTGGTTTGAGAAATAAAAATTCCTTGGTTGCTTTGACGTATTTGAAGTCCCAGAAAGAAGGATAGTTCTCCAAGTAACGACATTTCAACTTCATTCGGCATGTCTTTTGCAAATTTCTGGCTTAACTTGTCATCATCACTACCAAAAATAATATCATCAACA
>JASDQU011376443.1:6995-21415 GCA_032191745.1 Picea mariana
TCAAGGAATACTAGGATATATTTCCTTAGGAAGAAATCCAACATCTTTGATAGGTTTAAAGAGTTTGAGACTCTTGTTGAGAATCAAACAGAGAAAATAATTAAGGTGTTGAGGACAGATAATGGCGGAGAGTTCTGTGGGAATGAATTTGAATAATTCTGTAAGAAGTGTGGTATATGAAGGAAGAAGACTACTCCATATACACCTTAGCAGAATGGATTTGCAGAAAGAATGATCAGGAAGCTGATGGAAAAAGCAAGGTGCATGCTTAGTGGTGCCAGGTTAGGGAAAGAATTCTGGGCAGAGGTAGTGGATACTGCATGTTACCTGGTCAACAGATCACCCTCATCAATATTGGATGACAAGAATCCACAAGAGGTACAGACTAGTAAGAAACCTTCTCTCACACATATGAAGGTATTTGTCTATGATGCATATGTTCATGTTCCAAAGGAAAACATGAGTAAGCTAGATAAGAAGGTTGAAAAGTGTATCTTTATTGGATATAAATATGGTCTCAAAGGTTATAAGCTTTGGAACTCATAAAATAAGAAGGTAGTGTATATATGATATGTGGTATTTAGAGAAATGAAGGATTTTGTTCAACATGAAGTCCTACCAATTAAGGCAAAACCAGAGAAAATAGAGTTTGATTTAAAGGATGATGAATCAGACTCTACAGAAGAACATGAATTAGAAGAAGAAGATCCTCATACTCTAGTATTGAGGAGATTGATTCGAGAAAGAAGGATACCGGAAAGGTATACTCTATCTGATTTTTGTTCAAATTTTGCTTTGTCTATTACTGATGATGATCCTAGAACTGTTAGGGAGGCAGTGGATTCAGAGGATGGAAATCTCTGGAAAAGGGCCATGGACGAAGAAATGGCATCTTTGGATAAGAATGAGGCTTGGGATCTAGTGGAGTTGTAGACTGGAAGAAATCCCATTGGTAGCAAATGGGTATTTAAAAAGAAGTTGAATGTAGAAGGAAGAGTGGAGAAATAAAAATCTCGGTTAGTAACAAAGGGTTATTCACAGGTTGAGGGAATTGATTTTGGTGAGGTTTTTTCTCCTGTTGCCAAGTTAACCTCTATAAGACTTCTGTTATCTATTACTGCTGCATTTGATTTTTAAGTAGAATAGATGGATGTGAAGAAATCATTCCTACATGGGGATCTGGAAGAAGAAATATATATGAAGCAACCCGAAGGTTATATCGTTGAGGGAGAGAATGAGCTGGTATGCAAGATGAAAAAGTCCCTATATGGTTTAAAACAATCACCAAGGATGTGGTATCAAAAATTTGATACTTATATGTTGGGACTTGGATTCACAAGAAGCAAAGAGGATCACTGTGTGTATTTTAAATTAATTGGTGATCATTTGATTTATTTGGTCTTGTATGTGGATGATGTTGTTGATAGGAAACAACAAGGAGATTATCCAAGATGTGAAAACTCAGTTGTCCTCTAAATTTGACATGAAGGATCTCGGTGCTTCAAATTTCATTTTGGGCCTGGAAATTAAAAGAGATCAGAAAAGGAGGAAAATCTGGTTAAATCAGAGAAAATATGTCGAGACAATATTGTAGAGGTTTAATATGAAGGAATGTAAACCAGTCAAGGTTCCTATTCCTGTTGGTGTAAAGTTATCTGCGGATTAGTGACCCAAGACACTTGAAGAGGAGGAGGACATGTCTCATGTTCCATATGCAAGTGCAGTTGGTAGTTTGATGTATGAAATGGTCTATACTAGACCAACCATTGCTCATTAAGTGGGAGTTTTGAGTAGGTATATGTCAAAAATAGAGAAGGAGCATTGGACAACAATAAAAAGGGTTTTCAGGTATTTGCGTGGCACCGCTAGCTATTGATTGTGCTACGAAGGAAGACCGAGATTCCACAGAGTGGTGGATATACATGGATTTGTGGATGCAGACTAGGCTGGAGATCTGGATCGTAGGAGATTTACAAGTGGGTATGCGTTTAACCTGTTTGGAGGAGCAATAAGTTAGATGAGCAAAAGACAGGTTGTAGTGGCACTTTCAACTACAGAAGATGAATACATGGTAGCCACTCATGAAAGTAAGGAATCTGTATGGTTACAAAGATTGTGTTCAAGTATTGTGTTGGCACAACAAGCTGTAAGGATATATTGTGACAGTCAGAGTGCAATTTTTCTGGCAAAGAACCCATCTTATCATTCAAAGACAAAGCAGATTGATATTCAATATCACTTTGTGAGAGACATGGTTGAAGAAAAGAAAGTATTGTTGATGAAGGTGTACACTTTGAATAATGTTGCAGATTCATTAACAAAATATGTGAGCACTGAGAAGTTCTCTTGGTGTAGAGGATCCATGGGTATTGCTGCCCTAGATTGTTGACTATGTAACCCTGTAACCTCCTATATGCAAAGAAAACAACAAGTGGGAGAATGTTGGGTATGTGTTATATTCTTTGCACGAGAAGTAGTGTCTAAGCATTGTGTTAGGCGCACAGGGGGGTTTGAGGGGGGTGCAATGCCCCCGATAAAAAAAATTCTTCCTTGGAAAACATGTCACATATTTAGGTTGTTTTTCGGCATATGGTTTCTTTGCCGATGGTTTTCTATTTCCGGTTAAAGAATTGGGGTTGTTGACTAATCCAGGTCATTGGGTTAGGGTTTTCGATGTCGTTGGATCCTATATGTATATTGTATTGTAAACAATGTATCACTATGAATGCATATAGAATATGTTTCTTTTCTCGGTTTTTGTTTCCAGGGGAAAAATCTCTGTGTAATGTTTGTATTTGCCATTGTATATTTTCTGTTCTTTTACTGAAAATAAATTTGCAATAAATATTGTACAAGGTTAAAATATACAATTTGATCATTGATTTTTATTTTCCTTAGCCTACCAAAGGGACTCATATATGGCCACATAACATTTTCCTTTCCTATCCAGGAAGGCTGAAAAATTTGGCTCCTGCCACCCTGCCAAGGCTATAAGAATGATGAGCCAAGACTAATGGAACTCGTTTCCATTATCCTGCAAATATCTGCAATCAACCAAAAAAAAATTTAGTAGGTACGATGCCCAACTAAACAACACTCCTTTTGTGCACTATGCGGTTACTGCTATGACTCCTGTTGGAGCTTCTTCTTTTCCGCATTGCCTCAACAACTTGCAATCCATAAGCTTGCTGGCGAACCTCGTCAGATTGTCATTAATTTCCTTGATCTAGATTTATGAGCGAAACGAAATAAATAACAGACTAAATAAAATAACAAAAATATATGGAGAACAACAACATATATCTAGTGAACAATAATTTCTATTATATAAATGAAATAGGCTGAAACTATAAAACTGCAGAACTGAAAATAACTTGCTTGAATGGTGGTAGTTATCTCTGAGAAGAGGTGTGGCTACTACGCGCATCCATTTGAGAAGAATGATTACAATTAGGCTTCAGAGGCCTTTTTAACATTACTCATGAATTCCAAAACCATAGACATCTAAAAACCTAATCCTAGGAGATGAAACACCAAAAGTTATATGTACTCCGATGGGTAAGTTGGTACCTTAACTTCCCGAGGTTGTAAATTTTGCATACGACCTTCATTTTAGGCGTGTGATAGCCCATTAGAAATGTATTTTCGAGAAATACACATTATTCCGTCATACTTTAACTTCTTCTACAGTTTGATTATGACAAGCCAAAAAAACACTGTTTAGGGCCCCAAAATGGCCCTGGAAGTACAAAAAGATGCACTGACATGAAAACTTCCAAAATAAGCCAGTTGGATTAGGTGGAAAACCACCAATCTCCACCTAGAATCTATTTAGGGATTCATATATCCCCGAAATTGTAGAACCCACAATTACAAAGAATTACATAATAACATGTTGAACTAAAACTATCAAAAGGAGCCAGTTGGAATAGGTGGGTGGCCACCAATATCCACCTGGATCAGTATTCCACCCTTAGGAAGCAATGGTCTCCATTGCATTGAGTGACTCCATCAGGTGAGGATATTTTTGTTGAATTTGGCCCTAGGTGAACCATTTTCCTTGGTGTAGGAGCTGCCCTGCCTTGATAACTCGATAAAGCTAGATCCTTTGCTGGCGAGTGCCCTTAACTTATGTGTCCACTATCTAATCAGTGAATTCATGTTCCATGTAGTTAGGGTTGAGCTCTGTTGGTGTTAACTGTTCTGCAATCTATGAGGTTTCCAATAATGATGGAAAATATGGTCGAAGGAGGTTCACATTGAACATTGGGTGCAAGCCAAGGAAGGGGGGAGTGTTGAGCTCAAAATCATTGTTTCCCATAGATTTGGTGATAGTGTAAGGCCCATAGTGAAGTGTATGGAGCTTCCGATGGGGCCTCATAAGGCGTTCTTTAAGCAAATGTAACTAGACCTTGTCTCCCACCTGAAACTTGTGCGATACTCAATGTTGATCATGACACTGCTTGTACTTAGCATTGATTTTTTACAAAATATCATGGACATGTTGGCAGATGTGTTGAATCCACTCAATGAATCTGGTGGCTTTATCAACCTCAAACTGAACATGGGAATATTTTTTCTTTGTGTTTTCAAGAGGTAGTGCAACATCAATGGGACCCAAGGGTTTGAATCCCAGCCCCACCTGAAATAGGCTATGGCCAGTGGAGATATGGATAGCCTTGTTGTAGGTGTGCTGAACATAGGGAAGAATCTCATCCCATGTACGTGGTTTCTTAGATTTATACATGTGCAGGATGTCCACAATCATCCGATTGACGACCTTTGTCTAGCCATCTATTTGAGGGTGGAAGATAGTGGATTTAGTGAGCTTGGTGTCCTATAGTGACCAGAGACTTGACCAAAATATGCTGAGGAACCTGCTGTCCCAATCGGATATGATGGTATGTGGTATCCAAAAATGGACCCACACGCGTTCGAAGACGATATTGGAAGTATCTTATGTTGTGACGCTCTTCTTGCAGGCTGTGAGCATGACCATATTTGAAAACCGATCAACCACCACAAATACACAATCATTGCCTTGCTTGGTGGAAAGAAGTCTAGACATGTAATCCATCAAGATGGATTCCCAAGGGCTCTCGGGAGTAGGAAGAGGGGTGTATAAGACTTGCTTCTTGATGGTTGGCTTGGAAATGGCACATGTAGTGCAAGATCCAATATACTTGCTCATGTCCTGTCGAAGTTTTGGCCAATAAAAATGTTTTTGTAGAACGACCACAGTTTTCTCCACACCAAAATTTCCTACCATCCGACTATAGTGATCCACCCAAATCAGATTTCCACACTCGCTTGCAGGAACACAGAGGTGGCCCAGATGGCATAACAGTCTGTCATGAATGTGAAAATCAGTGACAATTGCGCATGTACCCAAGAGCTGATAGGCGGTGGTGAAGTCAGGATCTTGTTGATAAATTTGGGGTCACTCAGATGCCTCATGCCCAAAGGAATGGAGTACGATGGTGAGTGTAGCCATGGGAGGTTGACTAAGGAAGTCATGGACACGATTCCTTGAGCAACAGTTTAAAATGATATCCTACTCCATCATCTTTCTTCTTGTCCCCCATGAGTTGTGGTCAGGCTCAATACAACCAATATTGCAAAGGCTCGATTGGTTTGAGTCCCAACTTCTTGTACCCAAATCTTATCGAGGACATGCACAAAGAAAAAAACAATGAAGAGTAGACTTCTCTGATACCACTGAAATGTATTTATGAGTGGAGAGAAATAAATAATAGATTGAACACAATAAAAAAGACATACAAAGAATAACAACAGATATCCAGTGAACAATAACTTCTATCGAAAAAATGAAATAGGAAGAAACTGTAAAAACGCAGAACTGAAAACAACTTGCTCGAATGGTGGCATCTATCTCTGAGAAGAGATGTGGATGCTACATGCATCCATCGGAGCAAAATGATTACAATGAGTCTCTAGAGACCTTTTTAACATTACTCACCCTAGACATCCAAAAACCTAACCCTAGGAGATGAAACACCAAAGTTTATGTGGGCCCCGATGGGTAAGTTGGTAGCTCAACTTCATGGGGTCGTAACATTTGCATACGACCTTCGTTTTTGGCACATGATAACCTGTTGGAAATGTATTTTCGAGAAATACACATTATGTTGTCAAACTTTGTCTTCGCCTATAGTTTGACTATGGCAAGCCAAAAAAACACTGTTTAGGCACCCAAAACGGCCCTGGAAGTACATAAAGATGTACTGACATGAGAACTTCCAAACTAAGCCAGTTGGATTAGGTGCGCAGCCACCAATATCCACCTGGAAGCTGTGTAGGGATTCAGATAGCCCTGAAAGTGTAGAACCCACAATTACAAAGAATTATAGAAGAACATGTTGAACTAAAACTGTCAAAAGGATCTAGTTAGAATAGGTGGGTGGCCACCAATATCCACATGGATCAGTCCTTGAGTACAATGCCCCTGTTTCCCCTACTGGTGGAAAACTATTCTTTTACCATCTCAACGATTTTCTTCTCGCGTGCCTTGTTATCCAAGTACTCCTCTGGATGTGCATTGACTGTAGGTAATCCTGTTATCTTGGCGATCAACACCACATCTAGCTATACTAGCTTATCCATCCAAAGGATGCCACCGTGTACTCTGGATAACAACTGTTTGACATAAATCTCGACGTTTGTACCACACCCGAAGTGAGTTATATCCAAGAGGTTCATTATGTCAGAGTTGTACAACCCCGTTATCCACTGCACAGGCTCCATTATCGATTTACCTAGGGTTCCAATTTCTCCTATGTTTGCTAAGTAGGTTTCTTCATCCAAATATGGGAATTTGGTCGCATCGCGCACATCATGATCCGAGTACCTAAGTTTTGGTACTTTTCCAAGCATATCATCCATAGTGACCACTGCGTCTGGGAGATATGGAAGTGTGATGTTTGTGGCATCCTTCACCTTTCGTTTCTTCCTAACAACAGATGGGACCAACTCTGCTATTTCTGTGTCCTCTCCTTCCCTCTCGGAGTTCAACCATTGGTGATGTCCTTGACCAACACCTCTTATTCGTTGCGACCATGTTTCTGACCCGTCGTTTCATCAGGTTTAGCGGGAGTTTCAGGATTAGGGTTTGAGATACCATTCCAGGTCCCATAACTCTGATTTACTTCCCCTTGCGGTGTTGTCGATGCTTCCTCTTCAACTCGTGTCGGGTTGATTGACTCTGTGTCTGAAGTAGTGAAATCTCTTATCTTGACAGTTTTCTTGAGTGCCCTCATCCTTTCCTTCTATCTTTGGCCCTGTCGAGTAACCCGTACATACTGGCCTGGAGCATCGAACTTTGGTGGTGTCATCTTCTATCTAATTCGCACACCCGCTTTCTTATTCATATAGTTCTAGCTAGGGAACACACTTTGTATCTTCGCTCTGTGGTAAAAAAATACTAAGTGTTGAACTAATGCACGCTTTTCTCATTTTATAGACATGGTCATATCTGGTTTTCACTTTTTGCGTGCATTTTCACCACATGCAATTTTTCCTGTGCGCTATCTTTTGATGTCGTCGCAACAATTGTTGCGTGCAACTTTTTTCCCAATTTTCTGTTGTTTAGTCAACTTCTACCTCTTTTTGTGTTTTTCTTCTTTTTCCCCTTTTTATTTATTTTTATCATTTTTCTGTCCTAATATCTACTATAATACACTATATACGTGACTTTATTACCACGTTGTAACTTTTAAGGGTTAGTAGGTCAATTGTCCTTGTACAGTTTCAATCGACTACCGTTGATCATTCATTTTAGTTATGTCCCTCCCAAGTCCTTTAGCTGTACAAATCTCCCATTCGTGATAGTCTTTACCTCATATGGCCTTGGCCAATGCATTCTAAACTTACCAGGGTGTTGCAAAAATTTGTTTTCATAGAGAATAACTAGGTCTCCCTCCTTAAAGCTCTTCTTTTTAATATGTGTTTGCCAAGATTTGTCCCTTTCTTTCTGTACTTCCTGGTAAAATCCTTCCAAAATCATGTCCTCTTCCATTTGCATTAGTTGGCTTAGCCTGTCCTATATTGCACCTCTTTATTTCATGTTGGTAATTGCTGCTACACGTAGACTAGGTACCAGAAATTCTAATGGCACCACTGCTTTCTGCCAATACACCAGTTTGAATGGTGTTTTTCCTATCAACTTCTTGCATGTGGTCCTGTATGCCCACAATACCGCTGGTATTTTTAAGTCCCAATCATCCATGTTAACATTGTAGATCTTAGTGAATGCATTTTCCAAAATCTTATTGAAATATTTTACTCTTCCATTTGCTTGAGTATGATATGGTGTACTCTTATGGTGTATTATTCGCACATGGGTTTGTAGGTTCCACATTAAACTTGATTTAAATTGGAGTTCTGCCTTTTGTTCCTCACCCTGGACCTCATGTTTTCCTTTCATACGTTGCGTGCAAGATTTCCTCAATCTTCTCAACAGCCTGAAGATCCTCTACCTCTTCTTCATCGCTTTCCTTTTAGAAAAACCTGCTTTGTTGTGGTGTAAGACTTCATGGTATCTATTGCAAATTCAGTGATAAACTCTGCAACGATACCGTCTAACCAGAAATCTATTGCATCCGTAAATTTTTTATTAACTTGTTGTAATTGCGCGATCTCCATATGATTCCACTCTAGCTCTCTGATTCAATTTGTAGGGCCATTTTCCTTTAACCTTAATAACCACTCCTGCAAAAAATGCGAGAAATCACAGAAAAATACCTCATTCTAGTCGCTAAACATGTATTTGTCGAGATATTTGCACGGTGTTAACTTAGGGTTTTTGTTGTCCTTCTGTGCAAACTCAAGTTCCTTTGTTTTCAACCATCTTTCAATCTCTACCTTCATTGGATTCCATGGCCTAAACATTCCTTCTATACTTTCATTCTCCACGCGTTTCTTCCATGGATACTGTCCACTCAATCTTGTGCAGTTCCATCCTGCAACGAAACCATTTGTTGGTTTTACTCTCTTACTTCTTCTTGGTATGACCCAGGTTTGGATCTTAACAGGTTTCCAACAAAACCCTAAAAAACTATTGGCCCTCCTGGTAAATCAGAAGGAAACGCTGCGCACAAGGTGCACAATGCAGTCTCACATGAGATAGATTTTATGGGTGACTGCAATACTCAAGTGTTAGCGGTCTAGGAATGAGTGAGGATCTATGATTTCATTATTTCTTCATTATGCATTATCCTTGTTGATTATTCAATTAATTCTATGATTTATTCATCTTTAAACCTATGCATGCATGCTGATATAGATACTTTAACCATTCATTCATAAGCTAATGATCAACATAAAGTAAACATTCATTAACAATCACACTAAACACAAGGTTTACCATGGTTCACCCCCTCCCAGGGCTACGCCCATAAAGATTTGGATTCTCTGCTCTTTTATTTATTCTGCTGCAAAATCTTACACTGCATGAATTACATCTTCAGTTATACAATCAAGGTTGAGGGTAAGAACCCCCTGTGAGGTAGACTAGATCACACTAGGCTCCTCAAGTTGTGACCTAACCCTCAAGAGACTCCCTTACTAGACTCTTCTACAAAACTTATTACAATCAACAACCCACAAAATCATAATAATCAATTCTCTTTGTTATGATGTATCTAACTGAAATCCTCCTTTCCTCTTGACCTCATAGGTCCTTATATATACTACTTTATAGGCTTATAGCCATTACAATTGTCAAAAACCCTAACCCTATCATGTTTAAGCTTGTCTTCTTGCGCGCCATGTTGCTTTTTGTCCTGCATGCTTCTTTTCCTTCTTTCTATGCATGTTTCTTTCTTGCCACCTGTTGTGCGCGCTCCAAAATTAGGTCTTCATTTCCAAAAACATGTCTTTCCCAAATAGATTTTTTTTCCAAAAATAGGCCTGTGCCCAAAATACGCTTCCTTATCAAAATAGTCTTGTGCCCAACAAACACATACCTTTGCAACCATTGTTCATCACTCATCTGAGTGTTTCTATTCTCTCCTTGGGAAAGTTCTTGCTCCTTCATTTCTATCCATTCGATGATTTCTTTCTTAGTTGGCCTCTAAAACATCCCTCAGTTAGATATTCTGGGTCCCAACAATGCAACCATTTATTGGCGTGCGGTTATAAGACCCTAGGTTCAGTTTATTCAACCAAGAAAACCCTTCAGATATCGTTCCTTTCAGAATCACCTGCATGCAAGTGAAGTCTCACCCAAGGTATCTACTGGGACTGCAGGAACCAAGTTTCGGTAGGGACGATGGGATGTGAGGCTATCATCATATCCATTACTATTTATTCACCATGTGCGCAATGTCTTTATTCATAACCTTTTATTCGTTAACAAACTCTATTGTGCAGAACCCTTATAACATATATTGCACCATAAGTAACCCATTGTATCATTCATTATTATTGTGCATCAAACATATAGTAAATAGATCTATATTAATCATGCATAAACAAAACATCCATGAGCAACCACATAAAATGACACATTCAAACACATAATTTAACATGGTTCACCCAATCCTTGGGCTATGTCCACAACCACTGGCTTCTATATTAGTATTCATGAAATCACCATCTCAAGCCATGCACTACTCTTACAACAGATATAACATATCATATTATCCAGACCTACTTAGCCTCTCTGTAGTGCACGCCTCTCTCTGTGCAAATTCTTTCCAAAACCCCCAATAAGGATTCTCACTCATACGCAACCTAATATCTTACTCTCAATAAATTATTCTTCCCCAACTCATTACATATTTATTCATGGAGTTAGGGATCACAACCCCAATAGTTTATCCCAAAAACCTAATATGTCCTAGTTGTTTTCCTTCTTTTTTTCCAACATGCTTCTTTTCCTTGTTTTTTGCTAGCATGCAAATTTTCCTTCCTTTGTGCCTGTATGCTGCTTTTCCTTCCTTCTTTTGCGCCTACTCTGATTTCTACTTTGACCCCACAAAATGCTCCCTTTTCTTCTTTTGCGTGAGGTCTTCAAAACTTAGTTATTCAAAATGTTTGTCAAACACATCTATGCTAGGTCATATGCGAGCATAAGAGATCTTGGGTGCACAAAACTTTTGTCGAATGCCCCGACCACTTATAACCAAAAATAATAGTAGTCATAGATATTTCAAGCTATAAAACCAACTGCATAACAATCCAATCCACAATTTATTATAGTTCAACTAAACTTTGGATCACCACACTTGAGCTCTCTCCAGGATTATAGTGAAAAGAAAAATGAAGGCATGTCTTGTCTGCATTAGGATCCATGGTAAAACCATGAAAGAAACACCAAAGGAGCACACACAACTTTGAAACTTCACACAACGAAGGGTGCCAATAAATCCCAATGTGTAGGACAATTAATAAAGTCTGATCTTTGTGCATGGGAATAGGGACGAGGAAGAAGAAACAAAGTCTAGAGCTAGCATCTTTTCGCTGCTATGTGGGGTGTGAAATCCAAGGCGACCGATTCAATTCAAGTTTCAAATATCGGGGTTTTAAAGACTGCATATTCGACGAAAAACACTAATATCTCGATTCTTTGAGTAATATAGACAAATTCTTCAGCAAATTTACATATCAAAGAAACCCTCTATTCATTTGTGTCCTACTATCATTAAAATTCAGACTTAATCTCCATGCCTGCATCAAATAACTACAATGTTGAATGGATTCATAGCATTCAACTTCAATCATCACCATCTTACCGTTGAACTTGTGTGTGACTACATCACTACAACATCCCACCAACAAATACAAGTTCGTGAATGATTTCTTGGCTTGCTAGTATCTATTACGCTTTCTACGACAAAGGAAACTCGATGATGAGATGTTCTAAGGGAAAAGTAATAGTTGAAGTGTTCGTCAAGGGAGACAAAAGTGGAAACAATGGAAATGGCAAGTAGCCGAGACAAGAAATGCTCACAATTTTTTTATACCCATGGAATAATTAAAAAAGCACTCTGATTTGACACCAAAATGTGTGCACGGGAAGACTTGTAGATAGAGGGAAATATATGAAGGAAGATAGATGTGTATGCATGCATGATAGAAAATATAATGACCAGAGGAGGAGAGACAGACCAAAGGGAATCTGCACATGGGAATAATTTCCATGGAGCACTACCATAGCTCAATTTAGGCCTTAATAATTAATGGAATGAATTTCATTATGATACATGTATATACGGTGACCTTTGTATTCATCTTACAAGAGGTCTATCAGACTCCCAATAAAGTTTTTCACTTGAATTTTCATATTCCAAGTGAATAATATAAAATATATTAACCCTAATGGATTATTCACTTGAAATTTCATATTCCAAGTGAATAATACAAACTATATCAACCCTAATGGATACAAAATATATTAACCCTAATGGATTAGGTTTCTAGTAAATTATAAATTTTGTAAGAAATTTTCGCTCTCAAAGCATAATATAAATTATTGTTTCGTTTTATGTAACTCTTCGTTGTAACAACTTACTATTTTAAGAGTTGGACTCAGTTCATAGTGGGACTGGAATTCGGGGAAGTGGTGATAAAGCATTTAGATTGTGTTTAGGGACAGGTAGATACTTGGACGATATGTTGGATGTGATCAGAGTAACATGCATTTATTTATTTTTGAAACCATGTTGTAATAGAGCTTTTCAAAAGACAATCAAATCATTGAACATAGGAAAAGTTTCTTCATTTAAATTAGATTGAAGTATCCATATTTCAATCAAGATTTCCAATCTTAGAAAAGATAATGATACTATTTAAGTTGGTGGATTTGGTGGCACCCTCATGTGTCAATCTTGATGTACATCTATTTTGATTTCTCATGCAATGTATGATCCAAATGAACATTTCCATAAAAAATGATAATGTCCAGGGAGAGTGACCATCAAAGCTAGAGTCTCATACCGTTCTTTGTAGATTGGAATTTACAAAGCTAAGACCCTTCTCTATGGCCTCTTTTGAGAACTTGCAAATAATGGGTGTCTTCGAGATTGTGGAGTTAATAACAAGCATGTAGTGTTCCTTAACCTTTATAATTGAAACAAAAATAACTAACTACTATCTAATGGGACTTATTCAAAGAGTATGGTTGCATACATCAATTGACTAAATCCTAGGTAGATTAAAGTAGGGAGGTTAAGGTAGGACTCCAACATGCCCTCCCCTTGCTGTGGATAAAATCTATCCTATGACTAGGGTGGACTAGGAATAGAGAGGAATTGAAATAACAATACAATTCTTTCCCTAAAGTAGCCTACAATGATTCTATATAACTACCGGTTAGTTACGAGGAAACTCACTTGGTTATGATGGTCGGTTAGACATGGGTCTTGCAAGTTGACCTAACTCCAATCATTTTTTCTCCTATCCAAGTTTGCATAACCCCACACAAAGAAGAGGGTGTTGATGACCATTTTGATCAACAGTTCTGAGCCTACAAAGTATTGCCAAACTCCCCCTCATTTCGCTTTTTCTTGTGTAAAGTCTTGCGCGCTCCGGCTGAGTTGTTACTACACATTCAAAGAAGGTGTTTTCGGATATATCGTCATTCAAGAATATTTTATAAATTATGAAAAATATTTGCGACAATCGTTAGTCAATATACAAGTTATGGGTTCATCTCAAATAAAAACAAGTTCAAATCAAGTTTTAGACTAGTTAACGAAATACTTGGTGAAATCAATAAATATTTGGTACAATTATTGTATCTCTTAACCTATCACTTATATGGTTTAATTTTCTAACTCTCTCCATTGTACCCTTGCACATCAACCCTTATTATCATATATCTCTCTTTACCCACATAACCTTAAAAAAAAAGAAAGAAAAAGTGTGTAAATCAATTGAAAAGTATGTCAAGACCAAGTTATTTCACCAAATATACTACTCCTTTAGTTGTACATGATCCACTTTCCAAAATTTTAATCATGACTCTGTCTTCAATTATAAAATTATTTCATAAAAGTTATCCATGCCATTTCATGCTATAACTTTGGAATTATTTCATGCCATTCCAAAAGCCAATATATCATTATGTTTTCCATGATCCTTAGACAAGACACCTTTATTATTCAAATAGATTAAATTACTTCATGCGAGCCACCATTTTCCTTATGGGTTGACTTAACCCATAAAATTGAACATTTATGACAATCTACGTGTAAGTTACCTAAGAGCAATCATTGGAATGGGAGACATTCTTTTAGTGAGCAAAGTCTACATGAGTTGGGAGTATTATGAATCCATATAAACAAGCAATTTCAACGTATCTCTTTTATGCAAGCACATATGCAATTTCAGCATATCTCTTTTATGCAAGCACAAAGCACATATGTTGTGAGTAAAAATCATAAAAGAATTTATTACAC
>JASDQU011376445.1:6428-18986 GCA_032191745.1 Picea mariana
GAGTGTATCAATTTCTCAAGGTCTGTTGAAGACCCGAAGAACCAATTATGTTTGAGAATTTTGAATATTGTTGGCACAGGGGCAGACCCAGGGTTCAACGCTTCAACAACGCACCAAAAAAAACCTAAATACCGACCCTTTTGGAAACACTTGAGAAGCAGGTGAAGTCTCACCCGAGGTAGAAGCAGGGGGGGTTACAGGACGCAGGTGTCTGTAACCAAGCTGGGACCCAGATCTGTGATAACCACACTTCGCAGAGTATTCTAGTAACACTTAGAAGATGATATGCATTAGTTTATTAGCTTCATTAACATCACAGAACAAACCCTAATATAGATTGCCGCAATAACAATAAATGATTAAGCACTTCTACCACTTAGCACATAGCATTGACTTAGATCTAACATCCATTTATCCTTAACACAAGTAAAGCACTAAGCATCAACAGATCTATCTATCATATATAAATCACTGAGCAAATTCATAACATAAACAACACAACACAAAGAAAACCAAAGACACAAGGTATACGTGGTTCGCCCCAGTGTGGGGCTACGTCCACCAACTACTTCATCTTCTTTATTATTCGTCAATCTCTTACATTTAGTTAATCCTGTGCACCAAGCCATGAAGTTGATCTTCGCAGAGGACAAGAGATTTGCGCACTGAGCACCAGATCCTCCTTCCAAAACTAGGTCAAGGCACAGAGCCAACTTTCTGTCAAACACAAATCTTTACACATAGACATTCCCTTGCACAAAGCCAATTGAAATAATTGGCCTTAGCCACTTCCACTTCCACTATCTTCTACAATACATTCTTACTTATTTATACTTTTACAATCCCTTACAAAAGGCCTAATCATGGGAGAACCCATGGGCTGACATCCCATAACCCATTACAAAAACCTAAAGAACCCCTTACTGGGTCCACATAGCCCGCAAAATCAGTGACATCCACGATCTTAGCTTCATCTGGGCACTCCTTCCTCAATCAATGTGTCGAAGTCCAAAATGGGTCAACTCTGACCAAGGTTTCCTCAAAACTTGGTCGAGGGCCAACAGGCTCCCAACACTCACCTGTGACTCATCTTGAGTCACTCAAGTATTTTCAATTTTGCTTCGAAGGCCTCGAGATTAACTCAAGCTGCCTCGACTTGCTGCTTCACCTGAGCCTCCTGATCAACAAGCTCCTGGATCGTCTTCTCTATAACAGGCCCTTCCAAGTGTTGTTCCACTGTTGCAACCACTTGGTCCAATTGTGAGCCTTGTCCCTCAATTTCTTCGAACACCTTGCATGCCTAATCCTGCATAGGTTGTAGCTTCTGTGTGACTTCCATGATTGTTCCTTGGAGGGTAGTGATCTGTTGTTGTACTACGCATTGTTGCTGGGATCTTTTCATTCTTTCAATTGTGGTGAGCAACTTCATCTGCACCTGCACGGAAAATGCCTGTTGCTGCACCTCCTGTTACTGCGCTTCCAACTTCCTTAGCTCTGGATATTCTTCAAGGAATTCATATGTTTGCACACTTCTATCGCTCAAATGTTTGCACTCTAAGGCGAGGGATCTGATCCTTACTACTTTGTTCTTAGAGGCTTCCTCCCTCTGGTTGCACACCTCCTGCAGAGTGCTCGGTACTGCTTGGGCCTCCAATTCTGTTAGCCTCGCTTGAAGTTGCTGGATGGTATTAGTGAGCTTCACTACTTGAGCATCAACCAAATACTGTTCCTCTTGTGCCAAACCTGATACAGAGTGACATGCTTTACTCACAGCTTCCTTAACCGTGACCTGTTCTGCGAGCAACTGCTCCCTTTCTCTCTGTAGTTGGACTTTTTCCTCCTGGATCATCGCCTGAAACTCTTCTCTCTCATTTTCATACACGGTTAAACTGTACCACGCTACTCATAATTGCTCTAAGGATTCATCTTTCTCTTATTTCAAGGCTTTTGTAGCCTTCTCCTTTTCTTCATAGATTCTCTGAAGTTGAGCTTCCGGCGCATGTACAAGTCTTCTTAGTTGGGTTGGTTCATCCCGCAATTCTGTAATCTACGATGAGGAAGGCACAGCAGGTACTGCGTGGACCAAACAAATAGCTTGTTGTACTTATTTCCATTCCTTCTCAATACTTCCATACAACTCCTCCTTCTTCTCCCCATATCTTTTCAATATGTCCTCGGAGGCGTCCTCCATAGCTCTGTATACTAGACTGATATCGTCCTTCGTGAGCGTGGCCTCCAACTGGGGCTTACTAGCGCGTGTCTTCTTTCTTGCTAAAGGTTTGTTTGGAGAAACATTCCTCTTCTGTGGAGCTATTGTTTCAGTAGGGGGATATTGAGGCAGTGTAGCTTCACCTTCTCCTTTCTTTTCTCCTTCATCCCTTCCTCCTTGTCCATCTGCTTAGTCTTCTCCTCCTCCTCTTCTAGGTGAGCCAAAACCATTTTATTCAGAGGCATTGTCCTCCTCATTGGTCTCTATATCCTCGGTTTCTTCCTGCTTCTTCTTCTTCTTATTCTTCCCATTGGAATATTCGACATGCTCAACATGGGTGACCAAGGGGCTACCTATGGTGTCAGTGTCAGAGAGTTATGCATCAACAACAAGTACAAGGAATTCCTCTAGCCACTCCTTTGTGATCTGCTCCATGTCATCATTTGTTAGCTTGTAATATGATTGTAAATCTTCCTTGTTCTCATCTCTACATGCAGTGATATAGATGAAATGTGGATTTGCGCCAAACTTTTCTATTGGTCTGTACTGGTGTAGGGTGTGCAGTGTCATGCACGAAAATGACCCAATGGCAACCTTCAATTGCTGATAGTATGCATGAAATATTACGTTGGACTGCCACTACTTCGTCATGTCATTGGTGTACCACAAGGTGGAAAATCTAGCGGCCAACGACTCCGAGGGTTCGATCTTCTGGAAATGTGGCTCCTTTAGGAATTTTCCAAGAGAAAAACATGATCAAAATGAGCAACCAGCTGAAGTGAAATTGGTATCCCAAATCCCGGGCTTCGCGACAATCTTTCTCGAGTTCATTGATGAGGTAACTCGCCCAGTTCATCTGCATGCCCTCCAAACATTTTTCTATGAGGTCCACCATGAACCCGGTGACTTGTGTGGGGAAATTCTTCCTTACGAGATTTCCAGCTATGAGTTGGTAGGTGAGGCACACTGCGCCATCCTATATAGAGGCTACCTTGTAACCTTGCTTTCCTTTTTCTACTTCGCCGCAAGCTTCCTTGATGCACTGTGCCAGGGAGCAGTCCGAGGCCTTCCCTGGATAAAAGTGTTGAGGGTTGGGTCCCTTCATGCTTAAGCCTGTAATATGGTGGATCAACAACAGATCCACAATAATCCTTCATTCGAGCCACATGTATCTTCCATGATATGACGACAAGAGGAGTTTAACGCAAGAGTTAACCTCCTGGTGGCGGCCAAAATGGGTAATCTTCATTACGTTCAGCATAATGGACTGTGCCAGTGCCTTAATCCATGGCTAGGAGATGAGGTGAGGGTTCTTCCCAGTTGACTTCGTCAGGTAGCGGTGGGGTGCTAGCATAGCATAGTTCTTTCTGTCGCCCAGATTGAAGTTGTTGTTCTTCAGTAAGGGGATTTGTCCCAAATGACTTCCAACTATGTGTATTCCTTTCAGAATGTACGCGGTGATCAGGGTGTACTCATAGTCTCGGGGAATGTTGTGATGGGTAACAACACCAACCAAAGGTGGGATATACTCTGGTAATATCGATGGGATTTGCTTCGAATTAGCCAGATAACTGTGATGCTTACTTCGTTGCTCAGTCGCGGGGTTAACATGGCCAGAATGATGCCTAGTCGAAGGGGAAGCCTGTAGTCCCCTAGTCGTCGACACCTGGACACCTTTATATGTCGGTTTATCAGCCATTATCTTCTTGAGGAATTCCTTGACAGAATTCTCTAATGCACTAGGTTTTCCCGACATTCTCACTTTTAAACAACAGGTCGGGGTAGACGAATGGACAGGCGGGGTAAACAAATAGACGACAAGGTCTAGCTTTAGATAACATAGCTCGACACTTAAACAATTATCTGTTAGCTCAGTTAATCACGAGTGGCAAAAAGTGGTTATGACGCAGCGACCGATGAGTTAAACAAGAAGGCGTCCTAACAGTTTCTTCCAACAGGCAGGAATTCTTCCATCAATGTGAATATGTCTATTATGGTACGGTCTCAACGTCCAAAAGCTCATAAATGTGTTTTCTAGTTGTTCTGGAGCATCGTTCTAACGGTCGGGGCAACTCCAATGCTCATATAGCTTCACCAGGGCGAAGTCCCATTCTGCGTGGTCCTGCTGTTCCGACAAGGTTTAAAACCTACGAACCTGCCTCCTGTGAGGTTCCAATCTGCGAAGTCTTCCATCTATTCTGTGTAGCTTCTTGCAGCTTTTCCAATTTAGCTTTCTTCTTATTGATCTTCCTTGCCTTCTTTCCAGTGATATGAGTCTCTCTAACTATTTCTAGAATCCTCTTTCCATTTTTATTCTTGTCTTCTCCTAGAATAGTGGCTTCACACTGTTGAAGTTCCCTCAAAGGGTCTAAAGTCAATATCCCTTCTCTTAATACTTCCTGGGTGGATATATTTCTTTCTTGCATAAATAGGGTCTTCAAGCCTTCTTGCATTCTTTCAACCTTGACAACTAATTCTCTTTCTTTCTATCCCTCCTACGTTGTTACTTTGTTCTGTTGATTCAACTTGTCTTCCCGTTCTTCTATTAGTCGGTCTATTTTTCTGGCTATGAAATCCCTTAGTTCTTGCTTTTTCTTTTCTGTGGCTTCTTCCTCTGCTTTCCTTTTGATCTGATCCTTCTCAATCCAAGTCTTACCTAATAAAAGTGGGAAAGGGGTGTTAAAGTTGTGAAGTTTGACAGTGGTGGAACTTTCCTAGGGTTTTGTATTGGATAATATAAAAACGGCTGTGTCTTGGATTTGAATTATTAAATAGAGAAAAGTTTTGGCAAATGATGGTGATGATGAATTTTAATAAATACTATTGCATATAATAGAACATTAATCATCTTTTTCACTTTCATTATCTCACTTTTCGCTTATTATATGCCCATCTCCTTCCCAAATACATTTAAACATTCCATAATCTATTATTATGAATTTCAATTTTTGAAAAGAGAAAGGATTAATAACAAAAGAAAAGGCTAGTTGATGACTAGTGTTGGAAGTTTGGATATGGATACGTTTTCTATTACTTCTACATCTGCTTGAAAAGTATTCGCTGGTCACTTCCCATCCATGCTACCATTTTATGCTCATTATAAAGCCCCTCATATTCCCAATATCCCTATCACTCCCTGTTCAAACAACAATTGATTGTTGAGTTTAAAAGTATTGATGGATGGATTGCATGTGCTTCTATTGTGAATAATAGAGCCAACCTTTTGATTTTATTTAGGTAGAGTATTGATGCATGGATTGTTAATTTTTTTTCATAACATGATTGGAATATTTCTTCAGGATGAGTTTATTTAACAGAGGTAGTAATGGCAAAGGTGCTAATAGAGGCAGGGGAAATAATTGGAAGAGAGGCCATAAAAGGCCACAGTTCTCGATACATTTTGATGTTGATCCACAGGAACTAAATAAACTTTTTCAAGTTGGATTCTTCAAGCTAGTTGGCCATGGGATTCTCCAGCCTCAACCTAAGAGGCCTCCTTTCCAGCCACATCAAAACTTTTCTAGTATTCGTGTTCCCCCTCACATTTCTATGCAGCCAGAACCACCTGCCAATGATGGTTGGCAAGAGATTGTTCATCAACCTATAGCTCATCACCATGGTTGGCCTGCTGTGTTGTTTCCATTACCTCCTCCTCCACTGCCACTCAATCCAAATGCCCAAGATGATCTCATTGTTTCTCCTATCCAGTCCTCACATGCAAGCAAAAGACTCAAGGCTGTTATCCCTGAACCAGATATTGATAAAGGGAAAAAAGTGGTGAATTCCCCTAATTCTTCCAAAAATTCCTTTGAATCAATATCCTCCCATCTTCATATCAAAGACAATTTGTCCCATGTCATTAGGGAGATCAATCCTCAAGGTTCCAATCAGCCTAAGGTTGCAACAAAAAGATCAAAAGAGGGCATTAATGGAAAGAGGCAAACTGCCTCTCATAGCAAGTATGGATTTTGATGTTGTTATTGGCATGGAAACAAACTGTTTTTTTTTGGACATCATGGATATTATCCTATTTTCGGTCAACAATCATATTTTATTTTTGGTAAATATAATTTTTTTTGACTATTTATGTAAAAGGGAGTTACAAGAATGTTGGAGCATATCTTGGGTTATTATATTTCACATTATTCTGTTTATTGAAGTTAATAAAAGGGAGTAACAAGGAGTTATATTTTGTTAAAATTTAACAAAGAGATTAGGGGTCCCACATATTTAGTTATTATTTAATTAGACCTTTATTTATATATATTATTATTGTTTTGTCTCAACTAATTAGTTTAGCTAATTAATCTTAACTAAAGAAAGGTAGTTGAACTACCATAACTTATGGAGAAAGATAAAAGCTCAATCAAATGAAGAGACAAAAAAAAAAGAGAATAAAAGGAGAACTTATGCTATAAGGTTTTCTCTATACTTGTGAGATACTTCCATTCTTCATTCACTCTGAATTTACTAGAAGGATTAACCATCTTGATGACATCATGGTCTTATTGACATCAACAAGATTCATAACTGGATCATATCTTTCAACAACTTGTCTTTAAAGATGTATGATTTATCTTTGGTAGACTGTGTGTTCTTGTTTATTTATGAATTAAATTTCATCATTGATTTTAGCACTAGGAATCACCCTCAGACTGTAATGAGAATAAGCCCAGTACCCATTAGTTTATACAGTAAATGTAAATGAGTTTTAGGTGGTCAAGTGGAGAAGACTCAATGATAATAACGTTCTAACTCAGAAATCTGGACTAGCATGCATAAGCAATTAAGGTCTGGAATCAACTTTAGTCAGTAAGTTTGAGTAAGGGTGAATAGAGGGAGGAATTTGGTGAGGAAAGTGTAGAGGTTTGTTGTGGAAATTAGGTCTTCCAACAACCTAAGGAGGAAAAACTTAAACACAAGATCTTCTCGAATTCAAATCTCAAAGAGACTGAAAGAAATTATAACAACACTATAACATAACATTCATCATAATACAGTCATAAAAATCCATGTGAATCAATCATTCATGAATTCTCTCAATATCAGAGGCAAATAAGATGGAGTAAGAAATCTGACTTAGATTAACCAAGATGTCTCAAAAACAAATACATAACCAGAGAACTAGTGTTCTTCATAAAAATATTACAATAGCAGGGAGCCTAGATCAACCATTCAACCTTAACAAAATATCAAAACTGCCTATATATACTAAAAATGATGCAACCACCAGGAATGTGATCGGACCCTTGCATTCAAAGTTTCTAGTTGACACCTAATCTATCAGCTTGTGCATGCCTTCTCATGTCAGATGCGATCTTGCCTCAGTTATGTGTTTTGTAGGGAAATCCGTCCAGAAGATAACCTCGGATTGCTAATCCGCACTCCCGACCATATTCAACCTGCTTTCCATGTGCTGAGACGAGGTCTCAACCACCGCACTCATTCTCAATAAATACCTTCATCGGGATCAGGATGGGGCTTGACACCCATGAATTTTCTTCGGTGCCAACGACTTCTGCAAGTCAATTTTGATGCCTCGAGGCCCTGCAAGTCTTCTTCTGTGACCAATACGGGAATTTTCGAAAAATCGAGCTTCAGGCGCCAACTCCTTCTTCATCACTCCTTTGTGCTTGTGACCTCGGGACGTGACCTGGCACTTATCCCATATGATGCTTCGAGAGATTTCACATTACTTGACTACATATTTCCTGATGCCCAAATGACGAAATCACTCCTCTCAGATCGACGATTATATCTGCTATGCATCCAACAATTGCGATTGCGTCCTTGCAAACCCGAGTCACCAATCATGCGCTGAGTGCTTACCTATCTTCCCAGGTCCACCTCCTATGTGACCTTGCTATGACTTGGGACTTATCTTCAAGGCGCTTCGGGACTTCGGGCGCTTTGGGACTTGGAAATGTTTCTCATTTTAAAACTCCCTAAGTAAAACTCTCGGAGTGACATATATGATGACGCGTGGCTCTTGCTAATTGAACGGTCCAGATCTATTTCGAGCTTCGACCATTGACTTCAGGCCTAGAATGAGTCACTCTGAGTGTTGTGCTTTGTGATCATGGTTGTAGGCTGCGGCCCTTGACAACTTTATGTGATAACATTTGGCTCTAGAGGGGATGGCATGCTCCCTGCGAGCTGCCAAGAACAAGTAGTTCTAGTGCCTTAGCTGTTGGGCTATGGAGTCATGCTCTGAAACATCATATTGAAGAAAACAGGCTAACACGTACACTATTATAAAACTGAAAGAAAACACACATGCTCCTGAGGGAACTTATTTATGTACAAAACCTAAGTTAACTGAATTTTACAAAATGCAAGGTAAAAGCAAACTTCCACCATAGCCATTCAAATTGTTTGATAACTGAATAATCCGGTTCACTGCAAATGATCCATAAAAGACAAGGAAAGAATGACAACTGACTTATTTCATTCTTATGATCACCCATATTACCTTCAAATGTTGGTAAAAGTATCAAGCCTGCATGCTCCAAAGCATTTGAAAAGTGTAACTTTATGTACTCATTGACAGGGTCATGAAACTGAAGGCAACGCATGATTAACTTATGAAAGGTTACCTTCACTTTTTCAAATCCGCTGACAGCTTGCTTGATGTCCCCTATAGGCACACTTGATTGAAAGACAACCATAGGCATCTGTGGGTCCAAAAGCTGCTTACTGTGAACTTTAGGTACAAGTGGAAGAAGGATGGACATAGGTGGCTGCTGATCCACTCATGACTGTGGATTTACTTCAAGCTATGTATAAATGACCTCTTCATGTGCCTCAACTAAGGGTTGGTACTGGTCAAATTTTATGTCTTCCGTGACAAGACCAACCTCTGCATCATCCTTACTGCCTTCATAGTGATCAAATACAAGATAAGCTTGCTGCTCATCATATCTATGATCAACCTTTAAATCAATAATTTATTAGGAAAATAACTGTTAAAAATATCTATTTCAGGAACAGTAGTAACTGCTGCTCCTAGTTGTTCATACACATGATTTTCATCAAGACAGGGCTACTCATGGATACATACTTCAAAGACAAAATCATCCACAGCTTTTCCTTCATATGGACAACAAGAAAAAAACTACCTTACGCTCAGAGTTGAGATGATACTGACTTTGAATCCTTCCACAAGCTCGAAGGTTCTCCTCCACTTCCAAAACATCCATGAATAATTGAGATAAAGGTGTTGATTTCCTTTCTCTTCGGTTAAGGACGAGCTCTAAATGTTGAGCCATGACATAGTAAACCATGACAACAGTCTCTGTGGGTCTGATCTCTACATGCATATTATGATACACATAGTAAAGCCTCCTATTGAAGACGACCAAGGCTTCCTCTTCCCCTCTCCTCAAGGCATTAAAATCATCCTAGTACTGATCAAGGGACTTGTTCTCACCCCACCACTTCAAAAATGCATTGCATAGTGATCCGAAACGATCTTTTAATGACCGTGGTTGAGTTATTAATTGCATGTGTTAATTAACCATTTAAGAAGCTAATGAAAGAGGATGAAGATGAGAGAATATATTACAGCCATAATACAAAATACATATTTGAAAGGAACCAATAAGAACAGCAAACCATAACAAGAGAAGTCATAACGAAGTTCAACACAAAATTGCCTATGTCTCCGGGCCTTTGTCTTAGTGGGGGAGACTTCTTTATTTCTATTAAGAGATCAAAAAATGCATCGTAGTAGTTCCATTAGGCTACAAGAATGATCTGGTCATGTTCTTCCATATATCTAGAACCCAACAGAAGAAACAGCATGCAAAACAGATGACCGGAGCTCCCAGAAATGGCCCGCAAGCGTCTGTTCCTCAACAGCTTCCCTACATAAAAATGGCTTTGGCTTGGCTTCCCTTCAGCATAACTCTACTATGATTGTCCTCCATGGCCTTAAACATGCTTGGTTTTTATAGATCTAAAGTTTCTTATCCATCCCCAACTTCCTCCCAAAATCTGTGCTAAAAAAATGCCTAATATCTCCCAATAATGGCCAAATCCTCCATTAACAGGCCTGAAAATCAATAAAAAATCCCAAAACTATGCAATAAAACCCACTCTGTAACAAAAATTCAATAATACACAGAGTAGCCTCCCAAATCAAGTGTGCGCCCTCAAATAGTGGTCACATGCATCTAAAATTGGTCAAGCGCTAGCCTTAACATTCGCTAGCCCCGAGTTATATGGCGCATTCCATGGGACCGTTGGTCCACAACAAAACTCCGCGCGCCTTTTGGTGGATAGAATCTTGGATATATGGCAGGTTACAAGTGACCATGGGTTGGGGATTAGCCCCAGCCCCCTCCCTTTTGCACCCTTAACAATATAGTCAACATATATATTAATATGTGGGCTTATATAAGCAAGGCATATACATGGCGTGTTGGTGCTAGGGCTCTTTGTCAAGGTGCTTGGGCTTGGTGGTGGTCGTGGGTTCAAAACCCATGAACCCCAAAACATTTTTTTAACTTTCCACACGTTTGATAACTAGGTGCCACGTGGCTGCCCATGCCTGGGCCACGTGGCACCACCACATTTGCCCAAAAATTGACAAGTGTCACTCTGCCATTGGTCCAAGTGTGCATCATCTGCCCAGTCACCTGTCGCCACTGCTACCACATGTCACTTCTACCACTGCCACGTGTCACCTCTAGAGAGTGCCATGTCACCCTTTGACTGTTGATTTTTTTTTGACTTTTTGGCACTTTGGCAAAATAGTGAGAGTGCGATAAATTTCGCATACATTGTCCATTTGAGAAAGTAAATATATGGCCGAAATCAGTGCGACGAGCCGGTCACAATGGAATTGGTTTCGTCTGATTCCGATAACTTTAATTTTTGAGCCTTTTTTGGATCTGATTCTGGATCACACCTCCCCACTAAGGACCTTTTGATCCCTAAAAGGTTACTTACCAGTGAACAAGCTTGGGATAGGCCATCTGACTTGTCCTCTGTCTCTGAAATTTGTCCTATGCACCTGTCTCATCAAGATCAACTGTAACACAATCATTACAACTAACAGCATATTGTTATCCATTTGAACCCTGTCACATTTTACTAACACCACTATCATCCATGTAGATAACATTACTAATGATAGTATCAAAAACATGACTGCAAATGAACTGATATACTTGTAATATTTGCACGACATGAGATTATCTTGAAGCATCCTATAATTGATTTTCCATTCAACAATCATTTCCTATTCTTGCTTAAGATTGATTACTTCATTTGAAACAATTATTGGTTTGTTGCTTGCTTGCAATATTTTCTTTAATTGTTCCATAGTTTGAAGAGTTTTATTTTCCTTAACATGATGAGCATGAACCACATAATATTGAACTACTTTGGTTAATTGATATTGATTCTTTGTCCTGTAGAAAATTGCCTTACGATCATATAAGTATGGACTACCTAAGACCATTCCACATTCACTTAACGACACTACATCACATGTTACCTCGTCCACATACTTAGATGAAATTACAAATTTGACTGTGCACTGCTTTGTTATGTGCATTTGATGATGATTGCTTATCCATTTAAGTGTGTAAGGCTTATGATGCACTTGTGTTTTTAACCCCAATTTCTTAACCAATTCTTCTGAGATTAGATTAGATTGAGATCCACTGTCGATTAATGTGTCTATCTTGGTGTGTCGCATGATGGTCCTTATATGAAAGAAGTTACATCTACAAACAATTCCTTCACCAATTTTACCTATCATACCAACCAATGAGACCTTAGATTCGTCACCCGAATCTGATCCCAAGTCTGTGGGTCTTGTTGTTGCTGCTACTATTTACCTTCCCTTATTTTCCTGGAACCACTTTGGCCTCTTCTCGGGATGCAACTGCCAACAACGTTCCTCATCATGTCCCTCTTTTTTGCAATGCTTGCAAGAGGGCTTCTCTTCCTTTCTCCCCACTGCATTTGAATTCTTGCCATGCCATTTCCTCTTGTTCTCTTTCCTGGAAGATGATTCCCCTGATACACCTGCTTTCCCTACTTCAATATATGTTGCTTGAGCAGAAACCTCATCAAGGTTAGTGGGTCCAAACATGAATACAGTATTTCTAATATGTGCAAGTAAACCTCCTATATACTTCATAAGGGTTTCTTGTGTATGTAAAGGGATATCTAACATCAAAGCCATTTTTCGAAATCCATCTGTATACTCTTGCATTGTTTGTCCTTTTCTTAGTTTTAAAGATTGCCATTCAATTAATGCTTTTTATTTATAACCCAAAGGATAGAATTGTTTCCTAAGTGCAGAAATGAAGCTTTGCCATGATGGAAATACTTTA
>JASDQU011376446.1:0-15291 GCA_032191745.1 Picea mariana
CAATGCAAATACCAACAAGAAGGTTGAAGAAAGAGCTACATAGACAATTGATGAGAAGTGGACCAGGATACCAGAAAGAAGGAATGATTACAAAAGATATGAATATCCAATAAGACCTCCCACCTTCGGGAATCAAAGAAGATTCAATCAATATGAAGGAAACTACAGAAGTTATAATTCATTTTCCCCATTGATGGACAAAAATATTGTATGCTACAAATGTAATTATGTTGGTCACAAAGCACGAGATTGTAGATATATGAATGAAGATGTCCCTATGCCAACCACAGTATGGAGAAGGAAAGAGATTCCAAACAATGAATATTGTCGAATAGCATTGACCGCTGAAGAATGTAAAGAAGAAGATGAATGGTACATAGATAGTGGATGTTCTTCACACATGACTAGGGATCAAGGCAAATTCATCAGCTTGAAGAGAAAGGGTGGCAATGTTTCATTTGGAGATGACTCATCTGCCAAAATACTTGGAGAAGGTGTAGTAGAGCTTGGAAGAAAAAATGTAAAAGAAAAAAATGTTCTATTGGTTGAATACTTGAATCATAATCTACTCAGTGTTATTAAAATGTGTGANCAATGTTTCATTTGGAGATGACTCATCTGCCAAAATACTTGGAGAAGGTGTAGTAGAGGTTGGAAGAAAAAATATAAAAGCAAAGAATGTTCTATTGGTTGAATACTTGAATCATAATCTACTCAGTGTTAGTAAAATGTGTGATCAAGGATACACTCTTACGTTTGATTCCCGAAAATGTAAAATTAGAGAAAATAACTGAGGAAGATTGGTTGCAACTACAACAAGAAGACTGAACAACATATACATCCTAGACATGAGGAAGAGAGAGAAGACAGAAGCCACACAAAAGGATTCTAAGGAGGAAAAAGTCACAATGATAAAAAATAAGGATGAAGTATTATTGAGTGCCACATGTTTAGGGGGAGCAACCCCAAAGAACAGAGTTACATTTTTCCATTAAACTCAGGGGGACGAGCTTGCCATTGATGTCAAAGGGGGAGAGAAATTGGGATCATGATGATAGGGGGAGCATTAGTGTTTCCATCAATGAAAAAGAGGGAGATTGTTGGAAGATTGGTTGTTGTCATTTATGCAACCCTAGTCATGGGTTTTAGACCGCAAGATTGATGAAGGTATTTGTACATGAAGGAAAATGCACATGTAGATACAACACCCATGGATGAATAGTATACATCATGTTGTTTCTGTTGGTATGTGTCACGTCACGTGGGTCCTCATGGTTGAGTAGAAATGAATTTTTGAAGATGACAAAGTGAATTGAAGAAGGAAGTACATGTAGGCCCTGAAGATAATTAAAGAAAAGAATTACAAAATAAGAAAGCGTTAGGTCAGCCCTAATGTTAAAAGGAAGTGACATAAATGGTATAAATAAACATAATTATACATTCATTTGATACAAGTTGAATTTCAGAGGAAATAAGAAGAAAAGAAGGCCAGATTTCAAGGGAGGATGAAGTCCTTTGGTGATGTGTTCTAAGGTATGTTATTTCTAGGTCATCTTACCATTTTTTCTATAATTTTTTTTCTAGAACGATTCAGATGGTGAAATATATATGGTATTGAGAAGACATATCAAGGTACCTTTGGTAAAAAATTTAGCTGTTGATTCGCTATACTTATGGAGATACACTTTGTGGAAGATAGGGTTTGTGGCCAGTCTTGAAGCTAGTCAATAAACAGGTGTTCTGGGTAAAAAAATCATAAATTCTTCATACATAATCCAAATGAAGTGGGACTACTTCCATTGGAAAGAGTATGGATTTTAGTTTCTTGTGTGTGATTTTTAGAATTGGATGTTAAATATTGAGCACGGGGAATGCTATACAAGTTAAGTCTTTTGAATAGTCCAGAATTGAATAAAGTCTACCATTATTTCTATAACCTCTTTTTGGGGAGGATTCAAGGAGTGAATATTAGAGGTGTTTCAAAGAATACAATGAGTAATATTATATATAGAATCATAGTACTCCAAGAATTGAAGAATTGCAAAAATTGAAGAAGTCTCGGGAAGCATTATCAGGTTCTATGTGATGATTGGTTGATGGTGATGATTTAATGTAAAGTTTTATTATCTCTCATATATTCTTGGGTGGAAGGAAGGGGAAAGGATGGAGAGTTCAAATCTCTCTTGATATTTAAGGATTGAATCTTCCTCTTGGAGGTTTATCCCTCCCTTTACATTTGGAAGCTGTAGCTACCTTTGGAAGTCATTACTTACCTTGAACAAAAACTATTGNTATATTGTGCATGGTGTATTGTGGTGTATTGGTGTAACTCTTATACTATTGTTCATTTATTATTGGATATAATTGAATGGTTTAAGTATAAGTTTAAAAAGGTTTTTAAATTGTACTTGATACTGATTCACCCCCCTCTCAGTATCAACAATATGGAGGATGCTTCCAAAGACATCTTGTAGAGATATAGAGAGAGGCAGGGGGAGTTATATGGAAGGATTGAGGAAGAATTGAAGGAAGTGAAACAAGTTGTTCTCTTGGTCCATGCAGTACCTACTGTGTCATCTACACCTTCCTTGTCATAGACTTCAGAATTGGGGGATGAACCAACCCAATTGAAAAGGATTACAGATGCAACAGAAGCCAGGTTCCAAAGAGTGCAGGAAGAGAAGGAGAAGGCGACAAAAGCCTTGAAAAAGGAGAAAGACAAAGTCCTAATACAATTATGAGAAGCACAGGATAGTGTAGTTACCCATGAAAGCGAGAAATAAGAGTTGCAAGTGAAGCTTTAGGACGAAAAATCCCAGCTACAGAGGGAAAAAGAACGGTTGCTTGCAGAATAGGTCGTGGTCAAATATGTGGTGAGTAAATCATGTCGTTCAGTGCTAGGCTTGGAACATGAGGAGAAAGAGTCATTCGAAGCTCAAGTATTGAAGCTCGCAGAGGCCCTACAATAGCTTCAGGCTAGGATAACAGAATTGGAGGCCCAAACAGTACCTAGCACCCTGCAGGAGGTGTGTGACCAGAGGGAGGAGACCTCCAAAAACATAGTAGAAATAATAAGAGCCCTCACCACATAATGAAAACAATTAAGTGATAAAAGCGCCCGGACATATGAATGCCTCACTGAGGATCTAGAGCTAAGGAAGCTAGAAGCGCAGTTACATGAGGCACAACAAGAAGAATTTTTGTTGCAAGTGCAGATGAAGTTGCTCACCCTAGTTGAAAGAATGAAGAGATCCCAAGATCAATGTGTAGTACAACAACAGATCACTGCCCTCCAGGGTAAGGTAATGGAAGTAACGCAGAAGCTACAATCTCTGGAGGATGAAGTTTTCAAGGTGTTCAAGGAGATTGATGGACATGTCTCACAACTAGATCAAGTAGTTGCAGTAGTAAAACAACGCATGGAAGGGCCTGTTATAGAGAGGATAGTCCAGGAACTCACTGAGCAAGAGGCTTAGGTGAGGCAGCTAGTCGAGGAAGCTTGAGTTAATATCGAGGCTTTTGAAGTAGCATTGACCACACCTGAGTGACTCAGGATGAGTCACGAGTGAGTGTTGGGGGCTTGTTGGCTCTCGACCAAGTTTTGGGGAAACTTTGGTAAGCTTTGACTCACTTTTGGACCTCGACACATTAGTCAAAGAAGGAGCACCCAAGCGAAGTTGAGATTGAGGATCTCACTAATTTTGAGGGTTATGTGGACCCAACAAAGGGTCCTCTAGGGTTTTGTAATGGGTGTAAGGGATATCGACCCATGGGATTTTCCCATGTTTAGGCCTTAATGTAGGGGTTTGTAAGATATAAATAAAGAAGAATTTTTTGTAAAAGTAGCTAGCGAAGTGAATATAGTTCTGGGTGAATAGAGTTTCTTTGTGCAAAGACATGTATGTGTGTGACTATGATTTTGTAGAAGGTGCAAATTCTATGATCTAGCTATGTGCATTTAACCTAGTTTTGGAAGGAGGATCTCATGCTTAGTGTGCAGATCTCCTGTCTGGTGTGAAGCTTGACTCTGTGGCTTAGTGCACATGAGTGAATGAATGTAAGATTTGGCGAATAGTAAAGAGGTGAAGTGATTTTTGGACGTAGCCCCACCATGTGGTGAACCACGTATATCTAAAGTATCATGGTTTGCTTTGTGCAATATTATCTATGTTATGTTTTTCTTAGTGCTTAGATCAGAATGTGTAATGGTTATGTATGTTTTTCTTAAATTCTTTGATTATGTTAAAATGCTAGATCTGATTCACAGTGCTAATTGCTAAGTGTTTAAGGTGCATAATATTTTGTTGTTACTACACTAGACATATCTTTGATTATGTTTTGCGATGTTAATAAGGTTAATAATATAATGCATGTCACTTCCTAAGCGTTAACAAAATATTTTGTGAAGTGTTATTATCACAGATATGTGTCCCAACTTGGTTACAGACACCTGCATCCTGTAACCCCCCCTACTTTTACCTCGGGTGAGACTTCACCTATTTTGTAGGTTTTCCCAAAAGGGTTGGTAGTCGAGGTTTTGTTGGTGCGTTGTTAAGCATTGAACCCTGGGTCTGCCCCTATGCCAACACAACCTCGCAGGGATCGAGGAGCATGTGGAAAATAATGAGACCTAAGACTGTAAACATGCACAACATGATATATTACTGAACGATAATAAAATATTTAGAGACATATACTTGTGGATGTATCCCAGGAGGGGGTGAACCACGGTAACACCTATGTTATGTGTATGAATGTATGCATATTTATGTTGATTAATTGTTGAATTTCAGATAAATGAATTAACTAGTTAGATCTGGTATTCCACATGCATGAGTAGAATGACTATTATAAGTAGATGTTAGATGAAGGAATAAATATTACAGAGTACAACCATATATTTCTGCTCATTGTTAGATTGCAAACACCTGAGTATTGCAGCCACCCATAGAGCTATCTCAGTTGACACTGCGTAGTACACTCAATGTGTTGCGTTTCTTTCTGGTCTACCAGAGGGGTCGATAGTTTTAAAGGGATTTTGTTTAGAGCTTATCAAATCTGAACCAGGGTCAATATACGATGGTAAGGTAGAATAAAAATAAACCATAAATAATCCTCAATACCAATATGAGAGTAGAAATCCAACAAATGGTTTTGTTGCCGGTTGTTTAAAAAAAAATGGGATTGAGTAGATGAGATATTTGGAATACGCGTTCAAAGAAGGATGAGTTAAATGACAAGACTCTGAGAGAATGAGAATATAAAAGGGGATGTTGATATTATGGAATCCAATGAAGGAAGAGATAAAGAGATAGTTGAAGACAAAGGAGCTAGATTTTGCACAGAAAGATAACAAAATTCCAGAGTTGACACTGTGCAAATATCTAGAAAAGTACGTATTTAGTGACTTGCATGAAGTCTTTTTATGTGATTTCCCACATGTATTGTAGGAGTGGATAAAAAAATTGAAATAAAACCATCCTACAAATTGGATCAGATAACTAGAGTGGAATCCTGAAGAGATTGCATAGTTACAACAAGTTGATAATAAGTTTACGCATGTAGTAGATATTTGGCTAGACAACATTGTTGCAGGATTTATCACAGAATTTGCATTAGATAAAATGAAGTCGTACAACATAAATGAACAATATTTATTGAAGGGTCCTCGAGGTAGGTACAAAATATCATTATATACTTCCATTAAGATATTACTATATAACAGAGGTGTAATGACAATGGATTCAGACAACTAAACTTCGCTACATGCATGAGGAAAGGGGGGAAGCACTGACAGGAAAAGGAGAAATGGAAGGAGAAGTAGATAAAGGAAAGAAGGAGGAGGCATTGGAACCAATTATGATGGATGGATACCAAATCAAGTGGATCATGGAAAGAACTGGAAAGACATGTAGTGGAGTACACTAACAATATAAGGTGGACACCAAGAAGAGAGTCGTAGACGTGAGGGAATTCTTGGAAAGTGATGAAGAGGTGGTAGAGGATATCCAAGTTGTGGGGCAGACTGAGGAAATCATGTGCATGACATATGAGAGGAATATGAGAGGTCCAAGAGTGGAAATAGAAGGAAACACTCCTATCCATATCAGTGTCAGCATGGAACCCATAAACCCATGTGTGACTAATACACTGAGAAGAGCACCACCATTTAGAAAACTAGATTTTGAGAGAAGGAAGACAATAATAAGTACATATACACAAGGAACAACAACTGGGGGAGCTAGTTCAGAAAGCATTATTCAAGTATCTACACCACGCAGAGGTAGTAGTTTAACATTCAGGATGACTTGACATGATCCCACCATCAGGTTACCATAATTCAAAGGTGAGGCATCAGAGGACCTGGAGAAGCACCTATTTATATTTGAAAAGATATGGGAAGAGAAACAGATCATAGACGAGGACACTAAACTGACACAGTTAGATATCATGCTAATAGATTGAGCACTGGATTGGTACATGAGTTTAGCTTCAAATAGTCTGCCAGGGACCACCAGAACGATTGGAGATATCAAAAAGATGTTGATAAATGAGTTCTATAAGCCTAGTTCATAGGATTGATACATGAACAAGATGATAGATATTAGGTAGAAACTAAGAGAATTTGTATGGTAGATTGACCAAATATTCAAACGATTGAAGGAAAAGATAAAATATGTCATGCCAGATATGCAACATAGGTATATGTTTGTCAACTCACTGCTACCACACTTGAAATATCTGTTATGACAATAAAAGTTTCAAACATAGGAAGAGGCTCTACAGGAAGCCCTACAATTGGAAGAGAACCAATATCTGAAGACAGATCCAGCCATAGAGGAGCAGAAGGAGTATCTGAAGAACTTAACATTCCAGCTAAACTAGAACAAAGGTAAGGAAAAAAGAGAAGTCATTTGGTGTACCACATGTAGGACAGAAGGGCACCATAAGAAAACATTTCCAACATTCGTGTAGTACATGGTAGCAGGAATGCCAAACCCATTGCCAACATGAGGAATATGGTGTGAGATCTGTAAGAAATAGGTTTTGATCCATACCACTGCCCAATGATGCAAAAGTACCAAACAGTACTGAAGAGATCTTATTGCATCTTTTGCAAGTTAGTAGGCCATGATGAAAAATATTGTAGAACCATGGACCTCAAGAGGGAAATAAAATCAGATGTTTATCGGGTGTAGGAAGAAATGATGACCGAGAAAGCCGCATGATAGTTTAAACAAGTACCAGCCCCATATAACACTACATCGCAACAGTATAACACTATGCAACAACAATATAACATTGCGTAGCCATGGTACAATATCATGCATCTACACTATAATATCATACAGTATAACCAGGTGCTTCAGTTTAATGCGCCATAAGGGGATGGCTATAGAGGTGGAGGAAGATAAAGAGGAGGATTTCGAAGAGGCAGAGGACTAGTGGTATGCCACAACTATCAAAAACCATGACACTATGCAAGAGAATGTCCACTTCCACCAATGAATTGTATGTATTGTTGCACATCAGATATTGACACAAAATAATGTCTGAAACTATTAGGGAAGATCCAAGAAAAGATAAATCAGAACAATCAGAATGTTCAGTGGATTTTAGTAGAAGCGAGGGATGAAGGAAGAAACAACAACATAGTCATGCGGGGAGGAGCTAAAATAGGAAATGACATAGTAAGACAAGAGGCAACACAACACCAATGGGTGAAGAAGAATATCGAACTAAAGAAGCAAATTGATGTGCAGACCGAAAAGGAGATATTCAAGCAAGCTAGACAAGAATTTACGAAGCCAAACATTGCATCGACATCAATTGCACAATATAATAAGGAAGTACCCACGTATGAAATGCCTCCATCCCTAGATCACACCAAAGAAGAACAACCCCTGGGACAAGTAAGTACTAATAAGGGTTTTTTGCAACCCTGTGTTAGACTACTAAATGATCCATCCTTTGTTAAAGTATTACAAAATATGCTAGAAAGATGTAGCATAGATGCAAAAGGAAAGCTAGAACAAAAAACTAGTTAATCATCTGCATACAAGAAGGAGAACAAACAGGGAATTCAGACTGAACGCCAACATTGGAGATTTAAACATGGGATATATTATACTGTATTTAGGATTCGAAGTAAATTTTCTACCCAAGAAGACATGGAAATGTATGGGAGAACCCACATTAGGATATTCAAATGCTCATCTAAAACTAGAAAATCAACACAAAGTTATACCAATTGGAAGATTAAAAGGAGTGACAATAGACCTGGATGGAGTGCGCACTAAAGTCAACTTCAAAGTAATCAATTTAGTCAATGGCACAACACCTTATCTGAAATTCATTGGCTTGGATTAGGCATTTGAAAACCAGGACATAATCAACTTGAATATGAGGAAGATGACATTTGAGTCAGGAGAATACAGAGTCATTGTTCCATTGGAACCATTAGAAGGGGAAAGGTTTGTAGAACCTACTTGATTGGACCTGGAGGAAATTAACTAGTTGTATAGAACAACTGCTTGAGAGGAAGGTTATGTGAATCCAACTAAAGATGGGGTACTCAGTTGGAGAAGCATCACCTCATGTGAATTAGACTCAAATACAGGCTTAGAAAACTAGCAGCAGATGTTACACAAAGTCTCCACAAGAAAATGCACAAGAATATATCGCGCAGTAAGATGGGTAAATATGGAGATAAGGGAACCTCCCAGCTTCCACAGGGTGAATGAACTAGAATAATTTTTAATATGATACGAAGATGAAGCGTTATAAAAGTAGAGGCTCTTATCCCTGGATATAACACTCAAGGAAACACCTGCAAGATGGTGGGGTGTGCACAAAGAAATAGTTAAGGACTAGTACCAATGTAAGCAGTTACTGTGCATTAGGTTTGGCATAGAACACAGGAGAAACCAGCTGCAAAAATATGACGGATAGGGGGCTCCAGCATAACAATTGGAGAATTGCAGAATGCTATGGATAATGACACCACTGGAGGAATGGACTCATCATTTTGTTCACACACTAGAAGGGATCCCAACAAACTGGAATGCAGACTAGGAATTGCACAGAGAAACTACAAATTGGACAGTATTATAGTAGAAATTTATAGTCACTTTCTCATTTGAGCATGATAACCTCAACATAGACTCAAAGTAAACAAGGGGGGATAAGGATATGTGTAGATATGAGGAAGATGAATGATTCATGCCTACACGACCTGTTCTGTACTCCTTTCACAGATGAGGTGTTGAAAAACGTAGGAGGACAAGAAAATTATTCATTCACTGACGGATTCTTAGGATACCATCAGATCAAGATATCCTTGGAAGGCAGATACAAGACCGATTTTTCCAAGGAATGGGGATCCTACCAGTACATAGTCATGTTGTTTGGACTGAAGAATGCACCAACAACAGTTTCTAGAGTAGTCATAGCCTCATTCAAGGAATTCATCCACTAATTTCTAGAGGTATATATGGATGATTGGATAGTCTATAGTCTATTGAAATATCATGTAGGGGTGTTGAGGTTGATGTTATAAAAATGTTGGAAGTGTCCTATATCATTAAATGTCAAGAAGTGCATCTTTGAAACACCTTTTGGGATACTATTGGGCCATATAGTATGCAAACAAGGCTTGCTAGTAGATCATGCCAAGATTGCGGTAATTGTTAATGTACCACAACCAAAATCAGTCCATCGATTAAGGGAAACATTGGTACAGACATGATACTACATGAAATTTATAAATGGGTATGCGCATACCATTGCGCTGATGGAGAAATTGTAAATAAACGACAACAATTTTTAGTGGAATGAGGACTGTTAGTGCAGATTGGACACCTTGAAAGAGAATATGGTAACTACACCAATACTAGTATTCCCTGATTGGGAAAAGGCATTCCATGTACATGTAGATGCATCATCCATAGAAGTTTGAGATATTATGGTGCAACCAAGATCAAGAGAATTGGACCATACAATAACATTTTATCACAGAAAATTGTCATAATCAGAGCATAATTAAAATACCACAGAAAGAGATGCTTAGCTATGGTCTATGCACTTCAAAAGTTCAGGAATTATTTATTGGGAAAACATTTCAATATGTTCACATACCATTATTCTCTCAAATACCTTATCAACAATCCAGTGTTGGGGGGAGAATTTTTCAATGTTTATTGTTGTTCTAGGAATTTGACTTTGAGGTGATAGTCAAACCAGGGAAGTTGAATGTAGGACCTGATCACCTTTCAAGGATCACTAATGGGGAGGAACCTACGAATCTAGAGGAAAAATTTCCCGACGCACAATTATTTTTCACTCCAAAGAGTCGATGAATACTTCGCAGACATCATCCAATACTTGAGTACAAGGACTGTGCCACATGAATTCAATGCTGCACAAAATAAAAACATGGTAGTCAGTGTTGCAGACTACCAATTTACTGTAGGACACTTATACAAAATGGGTGTAGATAGCATCTTGAGAAGATGTGTGCTAGAACATGAAAGAACTAGGATTTTAGCAGAATCCCATGAGGGAATAGAAGGAGGATATTATGCAGGAAAATCTACCGTGCAGAAGGTATTGCACATAGGAATATGGTGGTCGACTGCTCATAGAGACTCAAAGGAATAATTCCAGAAGTGTGATGTATGTCAAAGGGTTGGTAAACTGAATAGAAGGGACAAGATGCCCCTCAGGCCAAAAGTAACCTTGCAGTTATTCGACAAATGGGAAATATATTTTGTGGGACTGATTAACCCACCAACAAAAAGTTCAGGAGCGAGGTACATTATTACCGCAATAGATTACTTAACAAGATGGGAAGAAGCAAGATCATTAAAATATTGCAGTGCAAAGACAACATCACACTTCTTGTTTGAGCAAGTGATCACTAGATTTAGTTGCCCAAGGATTTCAATGAGTGACCAAGGCACTCACTTCATTAACAACACTATTAAGGCTATAACCGAGGATTTTTAAGTTTATCATCAAAAGGGTACACTATATCATTCTCAAGCAAATGGAAGAGTGGAATGTTTTAACAAGATCCTCGAGAATGCACTAAAAAATATCTGCAATGTTAATAGGGATGATTGGGACTTGAATATACTAGCAGTACTGTGGGCATACAAGACCACATGCAAACAATTGATAGGGAAGACACCGTTCAGATTGGTGTATGGAAAAGAAGAAGTGGTTCCATTAGAGTTTTTTGTACCTAGTCTACATGTAGCAACAATTATAAACATGATAGAGTGAGGTGCAGTACAATAAAGAATAAGTCTGCTGATGATTATGGAAGAGGATAGGATTCTAGCAAGATTTCACCAAGAACTACAGAAAGAAAGAGAAAAAGTTTGGCATGATAGACACATCAAGAAGAAAAATTTCAAGGAGGGAGACTTAGTCTTGGTGTACAACAATAAATCTCTTCAACACCCAGGAAAAATTAGAATGCATTGGTTAGGACCATAGGAAGTAAAGACTATCACATATGGGGGAGCTACAAAATTGAAGGATTTAGGAGGAACAAAATGTAGAAGGATGATCAATGGGAGTCAACTGAAGTTGTATAGGGACAGTAGACCTCCTAGCACTTAAAAAAGAAAAAAACATTAAGCGCAACAAGAGAGGGGTTACAACGCCCAACATCAAAAGATAGTAATAAAGGTGTAGTGTGTTGAAAAGAGAATGTACACACGCACTTAGAATCATTAGCGTGATGGAGAAAGGACCAATGGTCACTAAAAGGTGGAAAAGACAAAGATCGCGGGTACAAAAAATAGGCACCAACGAATGATGACTATCAAAATTGAATGACAATAACGATTCATGGGGTGTTGCATTAATCGTGCCAACTAGTGACGACAAGGGAATTCAATGGCTAGTATGCAGTAAGCACCAGTTCATTCAAAATTCAAGTTGGGTAATGTCTCTAAGAAGTTTCACATGATTCTTGTATAAGGTAAGAATGCGAGAATCAGATGGGTTATTGTGAAATTGAGAAGAACATAAAGCAAGAGGGCATACCAAGTAGAGAGAGAGTTTGCAGGAGTTATAGAGCCAACTAAGCTCGACAGAGAATATATTTACCACCATGGAACCAACCAAGCTAAGAGCATCGATTCAAGCCTATATACAACCTCGAAGAAACCTCAGAGCACCTCAGGAGCCATAGGAAAGCGAACAACAACCACCTAAGCATTTGGAATTCGTCAACTTGGACGAAATCCCATCACCCAATATGACACCAGGAAGCCCCACACTAGTGGTGGAGGAAACCTAAAAGACAACACCAGTGGGAGTGGACATCGATATGACAGAAGTAGGATAGATCCAATAGACCTAGGATACAAAAATCATTCACGCTTTGAAAATCGTGAAGAAGCATCGAGGGTTAATAGGACGGTCTTGAACTAGACATAAACGATCATGCCAAAAAGGTCACACACAACCACATCAAAACAACCACAGGAGAAAACAGTAGAATATGTCACCATTCGGATAGAGGAGTATGCAGAAGAGACAACAATGATATTGGAACCTCAAGTTAGTGACCGTAGTGGAAGGGAAAAAATCCAGTAACAATATCACCGTACAGGCAGGATTCCACAATGATAGTCTTTCCACACATTCCAGAAGGGGTGCGTGTCGTGGTTATCCTATTAGGCCATGTGGATAAACTATGGTACTTAGACCACGATGTGACTGACACAAATAAGTTTTCAGAGTTTTCCAATAAATTTTACCTGGATACTATGGGTATAGGACACTTCGGTGAAACAATTAACCAACCAAAATAGTGGGTAGCCGAATTGGCCAAAACCGATATTCTAGGCCTCTTAGAGATCCTGTACTTTGGAAGGGGCTGAGACGTAACCAACTGCGTTAAGAAGTTGATGGAAGTTAGCAAAAGAGGATACCTATGGGTGGAAGAGCCCATCTCGATAGATGTAGAGTGAATTACATACATTACACGACTGCCACCTCAAGGGGAGACACCTGCACAGTTCCTCAATGAAAAAACGAAGGAGAAGGAACTATCCAATGAAATGAAGAAGAAGTATGGTATATAGAGAGGGTTTCACTAAATCAAAATTAAGCACATTAGTGACGCAACAACAAGGATGGCCACAAAAATCATGGCATGTAAGTTACTCAGGAAGTGTCGCAAGGAGAAAGTCCCTGCTGAGTTTGTCGCAGCTACTGCATAATGTGCGGAGGGAAGTATACTCAACTGGGCCTCGTACATGTTAAATATGTTCCTGGAAGACTGCAAGGATGCACATGCCTTGGGAAAAAAATTTCACTATTCTTGGATACTCATTCTGGCATCCTTGGTAGGATGGAGGGAGCCTAAGTATACATATTTTTTCGAGAGATCCAATCATTTTCATGCATCACTATACCTATCACTGGGGAGTACTTCAGACCCCAATAAAAAAAGTATGAATGCAGGCATGTTCGCAGGGTGTTACAATGACCTTTAGGAAATAATCCCCAACACTTGGAAGATTATGCCAGAATTGGTCGCATAATATCAAAACATAGACAAGGTTAAATAAACCAAGCATATAGTATGGATCCAAGCACAAAAGGATCATGAGAACCAATGTATACAACTATGGTACTGAATCAAGGAAGAGGATGTAGAAATGGCCATCAAGGATTGGCACAATGACCAGAGGATTCCAGAATTAAATCAAGAGATGCCCATGGATAAGGAGGCTGATGCAGAGTAGGAAAAGACACCTGCAAGAGAGAAAATAGTTCCCAAGAAGCCAAAGACAGGTCAGAATACAATGCAATAGAATAAAGGGGGTGTGTCCAAGAAAGGTACCCAGGCGGGGAAGAAGAACAACACCCAGGCACCGTAGGAATAGGAAAAAGAGACTGAGAAAACACAAGGGACCACACAAGTGTTACTCAGCAAGAGGAAGGCCATACGAAGAGGCCAATTATACAAATGGGTGGTGCGTGCAAGAAAGCTAAGGTGCACAAAACCCCACCATACAATATGATCAAGGAGGATGACGTGGACATCGTGGCCAAAATTGTCCAGGATTGAACAATGAAGGATTTTGATGAAGCTCAACGCTAAAGTGACAGGATTTAGGATGAGATGGTAGACATGAGGAAGCTCCTCAAGCAGATTAGAGAAACATACAGGGTTGAAAAAGGAATAAAATTAGTCCCCACAACATCATAGACAAGAGTTAAGTCTAGATCAAACAAGGATGATAGGATCTAGATGATAGCATAGTCGAGCTTGACATTTCACATTACACCCAGCATGTTGCACATGGATGAAATTGTGGGTCAGACACCATTGAAATATCTATCCCAAATACAATTGGTAATGACACAGATACCAACCAAGGCGTTGTATAAAATACAAGTCAGTGTTGCGTAGGAGGTACAATTGTGCACGTACAAAGATGACTCAGAACTATAGCAGACGAAGGAAAATAGATAAGTTTTGGAATTGGTGCTCAAGTAGGTCAAGCTCGAGACCAAATACAAGAAATATTGCATGGATAGGCTCGAGAAGGGATTAGCTATAGCCTACGATAAAATTCCAATGAGCACGCAGACAGTAGAGCTCATGACGATGCAAAATATTGATCATATTGTGTAGATAATTGATCAATACAGGTAGAAGATCAAGCACCTTCAGGAACAACTCATCCCTACCACTCCCATGGAGGTGAAAGAGAAAAGGAAGTAGGAAGAAACAAGGAAGATGGAAGAGATGGAGAGACAAGTCTTCACAACTGTCGATTTGTTTGATAAAGAAACACCTATGGACAAAGTTGGAGGAGGATCAACAGGTTGAGCAATGGAACTAGGAGGAGGAGAATAAAAGTGAAACTATCCAGGACCTCAAGCAGAGGCAGAAGACAATGTCGGTGACTGAGCGCATCAACATAGTACATTATATGAAGAAGTTGCAAGCAAAACTCATAGCCATGTAGACACAAAAGGAGAGAAAAGCTCCAATGGAACCTCTCCAAGAGTGGGAAATGGAGTTCAATGTGCAGGAAGAAAAGGAAAATAAGAACATGGCACAAACCTAGGAAAAGTGTGTAGAGATTATCAAGGATGATATTACATTGCAAGTATTGGATACACTCAGGGAAAATACTGCTTAGGCTCAAACACATAAAAATGAACTCACAGAGAAGTTCTAGGATCTCACAAGAGCTATTGAAGAAGCGCATAAAGTTTAGGTGGTTGGGGATGAGCCATATGCCAATGTTGATG
>JASDQU011376449.1:18699-37229 GCA_032191745.1 Picea mariana
CTGAAATTTGTTTTTGGGTGGTTTTTGCTATTTTTAGCGGATTTTGCTATTCTTAGCGGATTTGTAAATTAATCCCAGATTAAGGGATTAGGGTTTTGGTATCTACGGAATACTTAAAAACATTGTATATATTGTATGGCGAATGGTGAAATTTGAGATAATGAAAATAAGAAAGGTTTTCCCTATTGAGGGTTTCTGGTATAAAATCTCTGTGTACTCTGTGTATGAGCGATTGATTAATTTCTGTATTTCTTAAGAATCTATATGCATTGCTTTACTTCACAGGTTTAAAAATTACAAGTAGGAGGGAGGATTGTCATAAAATAAAAGATGGATTTATATCTTCGATCCATCCTTTTTTCTATCACAAAATTGGTAGGAAGTACTAGTTCCCATATTGATTCCAAGTCCCATATATCTTATGTCATTCAGTGCTTGGAGATTAGGCTATTCAACTAGAGTGCAGGGTTTTTAAGGAATATTAAGGAGAAGATATCCAAATGTCAAACAAGTAGGAAGAAACATTTTGGGTATGGATCCTTCTTAGTTTAATTTTTCCTGGAGTGAGTTTCACATATGCAACCGCAGGTTGCATTGATATCACACCCTACAATTGAGCCCCATATGGAACGGTTGACTAGTATTTACCCTAGGCTGGAAAATGAACCCTCGACCTTTCGATTTACTACTGACTTATTTTCATGGTGGAGGAGGTAGCTGGTGGTGATCAAGGATTTTCCATATGTTAGGGTGGACTTCAAGGGCAATGCATATTTAGTGCTTCTCGAGGGTACACAATGGGATGTATCAGGTACGAAAGATCATAACCTTGTAACAATATTTTTCTTGTTTTTTTATATTTTTTTGGTTGTACAACGAGGGGTATAAGTCATTTTGTTTTCATCATGCATATAGAGTTGCATCACATCTGACAGAGATGCTAGCACTAGGACGTCGTAGAGATGCTTAGGAAGTGGAAAAGCATGACATCAGAGTAGGAGGACTCCGAGAGGTGGAGAGGAACCTTCATGGTTTGACCATGGGCGTTCCTTCCATTAGGATGCGATATGTACCCCTACATCTTCAGATAAATACAATTGGGGTCCATAAAGGTCTTAGTCATTTTCTACAATGAGTGGTGAGAGCAGTTGTGTGCTATGTCGAGCACAATGTGGTGCACGCGGACAAGTAGAGTCTCCAGACAATTTTAGTCTTTTATGATGATTTTGTGGGCATAAAGGCCCATGTTTTTCCCTGTTGTTTACTTTTAGATGATGTATTTTGACAAAAAAAATTCTATCAAGATTATATATAAATGAGTTTTGTAGTGGATACTTATATTGTTTTTTTTTTATGTGATGCTTTTACTCATATGCTTTATGTCCCAAAAAATTATCTGTGTGCAATGTACCAATCTAACATATAATTTTCTAACGAATTTGTAATCATATTGAGTTCTCTCGATATATGTCTATATTCTAGAAATTCAAAATATATTTCGAGATGACGAACCCTTAGATGGAGACATAGTAAAAATGGGTTACAAACGACGTACTCACAGTTTAGTTGACGGACCACGAGTTGAGAATCAAGGTTGATATATACCTAGAGAAGAGGCTTCGGTTAAAATTCCGATGATGGCATGATATTCTGAAATGTTATTGATCACAGATCCAAGGCAAATTCCTCCTGAACTCGCTGACTCGCTAGAGTGGTAAATAACCCAAGCTACAGAAGCGATATTATAGGTATGTTGACTAGCGTCATCCGCAAAAATGAAATAGATGGGAAATGATGATGTCATATGCACATTCAATCACAAAGAAAAGTATAAGAAGTTGTGGAAAAACTTATTCACACAAAAGAAAAGACACACCATGTCAAAGGCATATAGTACAATAATGTGCAAAGCACACATGTGATATATTCTATGCATATTACTTCTTTAGGTAAATCCCATTTCAGGGCTCACCGAGAGATAACCCATCATAATCCACTAACTTGTAGGTTCCTCCATGTAACACACGTTTTGCGATGTATGGTCCATGCCACATGGGTTCTAACTTTCCTGCCCCAAGTTTGTCATGATCTTGATCATAGACTAGGACTAGATCTCCTTCTGCAAAAGAAAGAGGTTGGATGGACTTATCATATTGATTTTTTATGTGTTTTTGACATGTCTCGTTGATGAGAGAAACATCGCGACGAGTTTCATCCATATTGGTTAGATATAAAATCATTCCTCTTCAATAGAAGTATGGGGTAGGAGTTCTATGGTAAGTTTCAAAGAGGGAATCTCACATTCAATCGGTAATACCACTTCTATCTCGTATACCAACTGGAAGGGTGTAAATCCAGTGGTGGTTTTAACTGCAGTTTGATAAGATCAGAGTGCAAAGAAGAGCTGCAAATTCCAAGAGGTTTTGTTCACTCCCACCATGCGTTGAAGCATGATTTTTAGGACTTTGTTGATGGATTCAACTTGTCCATTTTCCTGAGGATAGTAAGAGGATGAATTTTCATGGAGAAAACCTAACTTGGTGTGCAATTCACCCATCATATGGTTCTGGAAATGGGATCCATGATCAGTTACAATAGCTTGAGGGACACCGAATCGAGCGATTATGTGATTGAACACAAAAAGTGTTGCAGTTCATCCATTGTTAAGGAATTTAGGCATAGCCTCATCCCATTTAGTTAAATAATCGATGACAATGATAATATAACCATGCCCCTCGGCTGAGCTAGGCTAACATTGCATAAAATCGATGCCCCATTTTTCAAAGGGGCCAACAAAAATAATGGGATGAAGTGGAGCTAGGTGGGTATGTTCTTTCTTCTGAAATATCTGACAGGGTGGGAATTGTTTTATGGCCTCAATGCAATCTTTGAATATGGAAGGCCGAAAATAACTGTCACATAATTTTTTTGGGCTCTAGCCATCCTAGAAAGATGACCACCACAAGCTCCAAGGTGACAATGATTTAAAACTTTTTTAGCCTCTTCATGGGTTAAGCAACATCGTAAAACAGTATCAATGCCACGTCGGTACAAGTTGTCACCAATGATAAGGTAGCATGTTGAATGGTTTCTAATGCGACTTCGTTCATCATGTGAAATGATAGGATGAAGGCATTGGGTCTAGAGATATAGAAGAATATATACATACCATGGATCAGACGTACTAACGAGGAACATTGATTGATTGGGAAAAGAATCGTTGGGCTCAATATTCTCATCAGTATGGGGAAGATCACAAATTAATTCTGCAAAAACCAATGATTTCTTAGCTTTGGATTTGGCAAACTCGAGATTGAATTCTTGGAGAATGACGATCCATTTCAAATATTTCCCCCCGATTACTTGACGAGTCAAGATGTGGTATGTTGGAACACATATAATTTTGAGATTTTGAACTTTAGATTTTGCCTCTTAGAAATAAAAATTTTACCCAAAGAAAGCAAAAAAACTTAGAGAATTACCTTTTTTTAAATAAATCCAAGGGTTGTTGTTCTTCAATAAGGTGCTTATAATATCCTTTGTCGGTGAGTTACTCTAAGTTGATCGAACGGTTCCAATGATCTCCGAAGTGTAGAAGCTGCCTGAGTTTTAAAACGAAATCTTTAACGATCATTTTGGAGCTTCGTGTTTCAGTTATTCCAAGAATTCTAAACAACAAAATCTCTTAAACACTTCCATCAGATGATTCATACGTTTTCAAGTGACATGTGTCACCTTTCTTTTGTTGACACGTCATCAATAATGATATCATTTCTGCCACATCACTCCGGGAGATTGCCCTTCGGGAGTTTTAACAAAGATCGAGTTCACAAACCAATGAAGTACTTAAGGCTAACTCAATGTCTAAAACATGATTAACTGAAACATAAAAGAGATTAATAAGAGATTAATGTCTTCGTGAATCCGGCCTTCGGGATATTTCTGCCCTCTTACATTCAAAACCTATGAACACTGAACCATTGAATTGTTAATGACGTTTATGATTGACTAAGGTTAATGATTTCGATAAAGATTGCAAATCACCAGGTAATAAATTCCATTAAGTTTTTCTTCATTAGTAGATCTATACGAAGACCGATAGACTTTATGAATAAATCTCTTGGACTTTCAAAACACTTTACCATTTACAATTAATAGTTTTTCATTTAGTGAAGAGCTTACATACTTCTCTTGTTACAGGCAGGATAAATTTATTTCCTTAAGGATTATGGCGCCACAAAAAGTTGCAAGGAATCTTGATGGATCATATTCAGAATCTAGTGGAACACTATACCGGTTTGGAAGCCTGATAAACTAGGAAAGGGACAAAATATGGCAGGAAAGGGATAAATTGACAAAATGAGAAGCAAAGAAGATAATACAGAGAAGACAGAAATGTGAACAAGAATGTGTAGAGCGCAATCCTCTGGAGTGATGAATCTCTAAATTGTCAGATCTGTCGACACGTGTCCTCAACTTTCAATGGTTCATATTTACTTTGGGATTCGGCTAGTTGTTTCTCTAGTGCTTCACTTCGCAAAACCTTCCAAAGTGCTAAGTCTTTGAAGTGAGAGATATGGCATTGCGTGTCCTTTTGATTTGGACGATTGAGATTTACTTCGAAATACTAGGCTGTGGGTGTTCTGAGATGCACAACACCACAAATATCCAAAGTGTTAACTTTCCGGAGTGTCAGATCTACCGACACGTGTCATCAGCTTTCAATGGTTCAGATTTACTTCGATCTTCGACCAATTCTCGCTCTAGTGCTTCTCTTCGCAAAACCTTTCGTAGGGCTAAGTATCCGAAGTGAGAGATCTGGCACCGTGTGTCCTTTTGATTTGGACGGATGAGATTTACTTTAGAATACTGGGCTTCGGGTGTTCTGAGATGCACAATCCCACAAACCTTCGAAATGTTAACTTTCCAGAGTGTCAGATCTGCCGACACACATCCTCATCCTTCAATGGTTCAGATTTACTTCAGGCTTTGGCTAGTTCTTGGTCTAGTTCTTCGCTTCACAAAACCTTTTGGACTGCTAAGTCTCTAAAGTGAGAGATCTGGCTCTGCGTGTCCTTTTGATTTGGATGACTGAGATTTACTTTAGAAAAATGGGCTTCGGGTGTTCTGAGATGCACAACACCACAAAAATTTCGGAGTGCTAAGTCTATGAAGTGAGAGATCTGGCACTGTGTTTCCTTTTGATTTGGACGATTGATATTTACTTCAGAATACTGGGCTTCAGGCATTCAAAGATACACAACACAACAAACCTTTTAGAGTGCTAATTCTCTAAAGTGAGAGATCTTGTGCCACGTGTCCACTTCGATCAATGGTCCATATGAACTCTAGGATTTGGGCTTTCGAGAGTTCTCACTTCATGCATTCGTATTTCTTCTGAAGTGGTTATCCTCCGAAGTGAGAGATCTAGCACCACGTGTTCACTTCGATCAATGGTCCAGATGAAGTCTGGGATTTAGGCCTTCATGAGTTCTCAACTCACCCATATGTCTTTCTTCTGAAGTGTTTATCGTCTGAAGTGAGAGATCTTACGCCACATGTCCACTTCGATCAATGGTCCAGATGAACTTCGAGCTTCGAGCCTTCGGGAGTTCTCGCTTCACACATCTATCTTTATTCCGAAGTGGTTATCTACCGGAGTATAGGATATTCTGCCATGTGTCCACTTCTATCAATGGTATGGGTCCTCTCCAGGACTCTGGGCCTTCAAGAGTTCTTTACTCATCACGTATTGATTCCTCACGGAGTATGAGATCGCCAAATACAGGGATATTCTGACACGTATCTCATGCTTGGATCAATAGACAAGAATTGCATGAAGTTCGCTCTATCTTCTCTACATGTGACCGAGAGATGTGACCTAGGCTTAAACTTTGGGCACCTATCTCACTTTACAATATCGACAGTCGTGTTTTAATGGACTGTGAAGGTCAACGACCATGAGTGATTATGGAAAATCAACTTGCTCGCACTTTAATTTCCCTTTCGATTTCTGCAATGACTCCCCACCATCAATCTCCCTTCAATGATATATGACAGCTGTGAATTAATCTTTGCTTGATCTGACGACTTATCTTTCTCTCACCTAGATCTAACGGCTAAAAAAACTGGCAGGAGCGCCAAGCTGATCGGGTCTGAAATATCGTGGATCATCAGTTCTTGAGATCAGTGGCCGAGAGTGATTGTGGGGGAAAAAGTTGTGTGGGGTTTAATTTCAAAAGGTGATCCCCCAATCTAAAATTCGGGTTTCTCTCAGGGGTACATGGCATCACTAGGTGCATTGCGGGACGAAAGGTGGGTTACCTCAAAACCACTTCCTCGTGCCCCCGTAAAACAAAAAAGTATAAAGGGACTTTAGGTAATTTATTTTATTTGATTATTATTTAACACTGGACCATTAGAATCCTGACTCAACACCTATCCTCCACCCACTCTACCTTTCAACCTCTATCCTGTCACACCCTCCATAGATCACTTAGCTCGTTTATCCCTACCACCTACATTCTTGCATCCACTCATCCCACCTCCTTATTGGACACTTGTCCCCACGTCATCCTATTCATGAACAATTACTCTTCTCTGTAACTGTTAGCCATCCCATAATGAGCCAACTATGATCTACCTGTCCAATTACCACCCCCATATCTTCAACTACAATTCTTTATCCCAGTAAACGCATTCGAAGGGACATATGGCAACAAAATCATATGGCAAAGACAGTAAGCCAATGATTGTGTTGGACTTACTGGACATGTGTACTCAGTTCAAAGAATAAAGGAAAACAAGTGCATCTGCGAGCAAATGAAGGGACAGATGAAGCACCAACACATCAAATCAAAACTCAACAACATCTGCATGTTGTTATTTCATCAGATTGTATTCTATTTTTAGGAAGATATTGTGGGAAGTCCAACGATTTTCAGTTGTGACAATTTTTGTATAAATAGATAGATTTTAGATCTATTCAAGGTGGCTTCTAGTCGAATGTAAAAGAGAAAATGTTTTTGAATATCAATACAAATGCAGACAGATATTCTAAGTTTCGTTAAATTTGAGTTATGTGTTCCCTCTATGTTTCCATTTCTCTGAATTTCTTTCTGTAATTCTTGAAGAGTGAATGATTACAATTTAGTACTACATCTACTGTGATCATAATATATCAGAATTTCATTCAATAACAACTTGTCGTCTGTTATTACTGTGAGTAAAACAAGACCTGTGATCTGTGTGAATTACTACATTTTTGTCTCATTTTCAAGGGTGCATATTCTACTTTTCTTCTACTGCAAACAAGGCGAGACTTATCTGTAATTGATACCTGACTTTGTTTTAACAGTTTTGTAAATCATTTCTACATCATTTGACATTATAATTGCGACTCAGATAACGAGATACAACCTTTGTACTGTCTTATCAATAATTTCATTTAAAGATTATTTCTCAGAAAGATGAAGGTAGAAAAAAGAACTCATAAAAACATTTCATTTAAAAACTTTGATGCCTGACATTATTCTTTGAGCCTTAGAATCAATCTCAGTAACAACATGGTACATGGGTTTCGAGTCTGCAATGACCGTGGTAGTTCTTAACAAAATATAGTGGCAAAATCTTTGGATGACAATAACTGTTGTCAAAGCCAACTTTTTGACATGTGAATATGGGAGTTCGAGACCTGGTAGAATCTTGCTCAAATAGTATATCACATTTTTGATGCCGTCATCATCTTCTTGTACTAACACCATAGAAATAGTGGAAGTAGAGGCAACCAAATAAAGGATGTAATATTTCGTATAATTGGGTGGATGTAAAAGCGATTCATTTGTTAAAGCATGCTTAAGAGCTTCAAAAGAGAGTTGAGCAGTTGCATCCCAAATGAAAGGGGCATCTTTCTATAGAAATCTCATGAATCCTTTAGTGATTTTAGCATACTTGCAAATAAAACAAAAGAGAAAGTTTGCCTTCCCTTGCAAACTTTGCAGTTCGGTAAGGTTGTTGGGAGGGGGTAAAGCGATAATGGCTTTGAATTTTAAGGGATCCAACCTAATCCCATCTTTGGAAACTACGAAGTCGATGAGTCTCCCTGATTCAACAACAAAATTGCATTTATGGGGGTTCAAACATATGTTGTAAAACCTGCATCAAAGAAAGATGGCTTGTAGGTGACCAATATTGTAGCATCCCCATCATCCAACTGGGCTATGCCACATAAACGTTTTTAACTATATACAAATTAAAACATATATAAACTCTGCAAATGCACATATTCATATAAAATAATAATAAAAATACACATGCATCACACACATGAAAAACCCATAAAAATTATAGCATACATAATAATGAAACATGTAATTTAACACATAATTGAAACTTATCTTGGTAAAAATATCATAAACTGAGTGCAGACCTTCGACATTCCTCCCAACCTTAGACCACACTACCCAAAACTCTCAGCATTGGGTCATGCTCGAGCTAGGACTAAACTCCACCTGGGTAAAAGGATTCCTAACCAGGCTGATGTATCTCAGTCAAGGGTAAAAACTATGTCACAAGTGCCAACTTGAAAAAACAACCTACAGTCCCTCGTTCCACACATGCATGTCCCACCTGAGGAAGTGTGCCCCTTCTCTGCTCAATAGTCCTTCGATTACCCCACTTCCTTTCTGGGGCTTCAACAACAGGACAGAAAAGAAATCTTAGAGCTCTGTAGCTATAGTTTGGCACCTTCAGGAAATCAATTCCCAATAATTCTCTCACCTAGAGAGAATTGCTCACGAGCCTGACAACCCACCTCTTCAATATCCCATGGGCCTGACAACCTGCTTCTTTAGTCCAACTCCTAAGATATCCAGGTACATGTACATGCATAGGTATGGGTATGGGTATAGGTATAGGAAGGTACGAACGACAATTAAATGCGTCAGTGCATGATGATGGAATGATGAAAAATTAACTAAGTCCAAACTATATGTATGCATGTTCCCAACTTGACACTTGTCATGTTGAGAACTAATTTGTCCCACTTGTACCCATCCTTAGAACTTAGGATAAAATAATTATCCATACTTTAGACTTTAAAGGAATATTAATATAATATTCCTTTTTGTCTTAAGCTCCCTATATTAGCCCCTTATCCTTAACTTTTATCCCCCTTTCCCTAACTTGTGGAGTTTAGTCCCCCATACTCTTTTACATGGTTTCTCTATCGCAATGATGTGTTTTTCATTAATATTTGTGTGTGATTACATTTACATCATAGATATATTGTCCTTTATGCATCTTGGCTCACTAGCCTCAAAACAAAACATATACACAAAGGCTCTCTGGCCTCAAAATAGTGTGCACTTATGTTTGTTGTGCGCGGTATCCTGGAATGTGCACACTTCATCCTTTTAGTGTGCAATACATGTGCGCAAAATACCATGGAAGGTGCATGTAAAATGATATCAAACAACTCACCAGCTTAAGTACATTTGTATTTACATTTACAGTTGGGGTTTGTTCTAGGGGTATTACATTCCCCTCTCCCTTATTTTTGCACTATCCTTAGTGCAATATATACACATATACAACCAGAATTTAAAAAATAATCAAAATGATGTGGGTATTATGCTCACATAGCATCCTAATAAGTTGCATCTTCAAGACTGTACCAGGTCCATTCGACCTTTACTATCTCTATGGCTCGATTCTTCAGATACTTGATCTTCTAATCGAATATGCACATTGGATGCACTTGAAAGGTGCCTTCTTGATCCACCTGAATCACATTCCAATCAATGACATCATTAACATCAGGTATATAGTTTTTGAGAAATGATACATGGAATACATTATGAATAGAAATTGATGCAGGTAAGGAAATCATGTATGCTATAGGCCCAATCTTCTCTAGGATTTCAAATGACCCACAATAACGAGCTGCCAACTTTGAACAATTTCCCAAATTCAGGGAACTTCTATTGGCCTTTTCTTTCAAGAATACATAGTCACCCACTTTAAATTCCCTGTGAGTTATTCCCTTATCATCATAGTTTTTTTTCCTATCTTAGGCAACCTTTAAATTATGTTTTATTTTCAACATTTGATCTTCCATTTCCCTGAGTAATTCTGGCCCAACCACTACTCTATCCATTGGGTTGTCCCAGCTTACCTGTGTGTTGCACCTTCTGCCATAAAGTGCCTCAAATGGGATCATCTTTAAATATGCTTGGTACCCATTATTATAAGAAAAATCTACTAAGTGTAGGTAGTCTTCCCATTTTGATGGTTTATCCATCACATACATCCTCAACATATCCCCTATCACTTGATTCACCCTCTCTGTTTGTCCATGTGATTTTGGATGATAAGTTGTGCTAAGATTCAATTTTGTTCCAAATCCCTTCCAAAAATTTGATGTAAATTTTGGATCTCTGTCAGACACAATTGTCTTGGGTATACCATGTAATCGAGCAATTTCTCTCATATAAATATCAACAATGTTGGTTTCCTTGTGAGTGAGCTTTACTGGAATAACATGGGCAGCTTTAGTAAGCTTATCCACCACTACCATGATATAGTCATGCCGCTTGCTTGTTCTGGGTAGTTTGGTGATGAAATCCATTGTTACAACTTCCCATTTCCACTCATGAATCGGTAATGGTTGTAGCAAATTGGTTGGGTGTCTATGCTCAGCCTTGACCTTTTGGCACTCCAAACATTTGGCAATAAAATCAACAACTTCTTTCTTCATGCCTGGCCAATAATATTGTCTCTTGATAGTTGCAATAGTTTTCTGACAACCTGCATGTCCAGCATAAGGTACATAACACATTTCTCTCAATATCAAAATTTTCAATTCTTGGGAATTTGGTACATAAATTATGCCCGTGTACATGAGAATTTCATCATTTTCTAGCTTATAGTCTTCAATTTTCTGCTACAAAATACCTTATTGTAATTTTGTTATTATTTCCATGTATTGCAAATCTGATTTTGCAGCCTCTAAGATTCTATCTTTCAAATCTGATTGGTACATGGTTATGGCTATAGCATGCAACTCATGCACCCTTTTGTTAAGTGCATCAACCACCTTGTTTTCTTTCCCTTTGATATTCTTTATATCAAAGTCACATTCACCGAGAAATTCTAACCACTTGCTTTTCCTAGAACTTAAAGTTGGTTGTCCAAATAAATATTTCAGACCACTATGGTTTTTCCTCGACTCGAACCTTTTTCCCATGAGGTAGTGCCTCCACATATTCAAGTCATGCACTATGGCTTCCAACTCCAAATCATGAGTAGCATAGTTCCTTTCATGCTCCTTCAACTTCATTGATTCATAGCATACAACATACCCATTTTTACTGAGGACTCCACCAAGCCCTTCTTTACATGCATCTATGCATACAATGAAGTCTTCATTTGGATCAACAATCCTTAGTATTGGAGCACATGTTAATAAGTGATTCAAGTGTTTGAAACTCTTTTCACAATCCAATGTCCACTAAAACTTCACACCCTTCTTTTGCAAGGAAGTGATTGAGTGTGCAATATTTTAGAATCCTTCAATAAATATCCTATAGTAGCCCGTAAGGCCCATGAATGATATGACCTATGTCACATTCTTTGGCACCAACCATCCTTTAATTTCCTCTATCTTCTCAGGATCCACTGCTATCCCTTCCTATGAAATGATATGTCCCAAATAATCAATTTGCTTCTAATAAAATGAGCACTTTCTCAATTTGGCATACAATTGATGCTCCCTTAATGCATGTAATACCATCTTCAAGTGTTTTTCATGCGCTTCCCTTGACTTAGAATATATAAGAATGCCACCTAAAAATACAATGACAAACATATCTAAGTATTCTCCGAAAATACCATTCATTAAATAAATGAAGACAACTGGTGCATTTGATAACCCAAATGGCACCACTGTGAACTCATAATGACTATACCTTGTTCTGAAAGAAGTCTTGTTGATGTGTTCTTCTTTAATTCTTACCTAATGATAACCTGAACTGAGATCAATCTTGGAGAATATTTTTGTATCTTTCAGATGATCAAAGAGGTGATCGATCCTTGGCAAAGGATACTTATTCTTCATAGTTACCTTGTTCAAATTCTTGAAGTCAATGAAACATCTCAATGTTACATCTTTTTTCTTAATAAATAATATTGGGGCACCCCAAGGTGACACACTTGGGTGTATATAACCCTTCTTCAGAAGCTCTTCAAGTTTCATTTGTAGTTCCTTCAATTTTGGTGTACTCATCCTGTAATGGGTCTTGGATATTGGGGCTACTCCAAGCATCATATTGATGGAAAAATCATTGTCTCTTTTAGGGGGTAATCTTGGTATTTCTTTAAATACATATTCAAACTCTTTTAGGACTGCATAATCCTCAATATTTTACACCTTATCCTTATGTGTCTCTTCCATATGTGCTGCAAATATTTGACACCCTTTTCTGTAACTTTTCTTTAGCTGCAATGCTAGAATTTCTCGGATGATTGTTACCTTGGGAATTCCCTGTACTATCCTTAGGTTCCTTTCCCCATCCATGCAAGTAAACTCCCTATTATTATAGTCTAGGATAGCATGATGTTGGTCCAACCAATCCATCCCATTTAGACAGTCATAAGAACCTAAAGGCAAGATGTTTAAATCTGCCTTGGTGTTCAGTCCATTCATGTCCATAGGACATGTCTTAACCATCTCCTTAACTATTATTTTGGCTCTAGTATCCAGTTACACCAACCAATATTTTTGGCTCACCTTATGGTCTCCTCAAATGTTTTGGGATCATCATATTGTATTTTGTCACTGATGAATGATGGAAATCCAATCAAATATCTTTGAATCTTATCTGTCTCATCCTTGATGAAAGAAACATACTTCAGTAGTTCTAAAAACCTTCTTTCATATTCATCTATGGTCATACTCCCTAGTTTGAGTTCAAAGAACTCTTTTATTTTCTTGTCATAGTATCTCTTAGTCGTGTATTCCTTTTCAAAATTCTTTTTGAATTCCTTCCAAGAAACATTTTTCTCTTTAATGTGTTTCACCTACACAAGCTGATCCCACCACATGAATGCATTTCCCTTGAGTTGCTATATGGAAATTATTCCTTATGCATGTGAAGAGTAATTATACAAGTGAAAATATTTTTGCATGCCTAGTATCCATGTCTCTTTATTTTCATCTTTCTTGTGCTCACAATCAAATGTAGGAGGTTTGATTTTGTTCATTTCTCCTAATAGCTCATCCATGCCAGACCTATTATGATTCCTGACAGGGGATGGACTTGATTTGTCATGTTCTCTCCTATTGGAATGTCTCGGGGAGTGATGGTCATGTATGCGAACACTTCTTGTTCTTCTTTTCTAATCAGGAGACCTGTGACTTCCTGATTTGCTTGAGCCACTCTCCTTATCCAATTTATTTTCTATTATGTTCAAGCTCTTCATTAACTTCATGTTGAAGTCCTCTTGCTGCTCCTTGTATTTCATAATCCTTTCATTATCATCATTATGGATTTGGACATCCTTTTGTAAATTTTTAATGGTCTCTACCATATTTATGTTTTCTTCCTTTCCTTCTCCATGTCCATTTTAGTTTGTTCCTTCAATGCCCATATGGACATCCATCCCTCTGATCTCATCTTCCTGATTGTCAGACCTTTGTGTTCCTCCATCACTCTACACTCTGTGTTGTTCCTAATCTGATCTAACAACTGTTAACTCTGCAAAATGTGCAACCAACAAAATTTTTTAGGCTAAATAATTTAAGAGATTCATGAAATTATGTACAATTCTGGTTCAATAATGCATCAAAATTCTTTCTTCTAATTTCCTGAAAAATTGACCTCCCAGATCAAATTTGTAGGTGAATAGTTCTATTCTAATGTAAAATACCTTTCCAACACTTGATTCCATGCTCAATTCTGAGTCTTGAGCAGAAAGTTATATTTATTTGAAAATTGTCCATTAATTATTTTGTTCACACTTCAACTTGGTGCAAATCTGTGCTTTAATTATTCATTTTTGCACCTACTTCATTAGATTTTTGGTAGGGGCTCGATTGGGTTTATTCATATGCATATTTTGGATAGTATGTCGAAGTGTCACCTCTTTCTGGGTTCTGGGCTGCTAGTTACATCCTGCTGAAGTTCTAGGCCAATTAGTGTTTTTTGTCTGGAATGCTACATGTACCTTCTATGCCATATTAAACATTTTTAACATGCCTATAATTTTAATCCAAATCAAGGAATGTTTTCTATGGTTCAATATTTTTCCATATACTTTTCCTGTGCCTCAATCTGATTCTGGAGAAGAAAGTTATGGCCCTTCGAAGTTAGTTGGGTCTTAAAATTTACCCTCCATTGTTTGTCCTATAACTTCCTCATAAAAGATTTGTTTGACGAATGGTTTACACCATTAGAACACTCTCTTAGGGATCTTTCATTTCATTTGTAGAGATAGAGTGTACCTTGGTAAGTTGCACATACTCTAGTGGTTTCTCAGTAGCTAGAAACACTGTTTAGGACATCAAAAACGTGCTGCAAAAACATGACCTTCAAACACAAAAAAATGTCATAGAAATTCACTGCTTTTCTATTGTTGTATACCATCCAAACGACTTCACATGCACAAATTTGAAAATGTACACCTATATTTACCATGCACAGCAACACCATAAGGTAGTGCATGCTCCATGCACTTATAACCAATGTGGATCACTTCTCTGTCACACCAATAACTGGTGTGCACTACTTTTGGGTCACGCACAAATATCTACCGTGCACAATTTTAGTTCATGCACTACTACTTGTTGCACACAATTTTTGTTTCACATGCTAATATTCCACACGCATTGCACTCTATGTGTCACACCATGCTAAAGTTTAGTATGCTCCCACCATGCACCAGTACTCCATGCACACCATTAATTAAACTGTCGTGCGACAGGATATTCAACATGCATGCATTGCATACCAACATTGCACGTGCACGAACAAAATTCCTCTGCGCTCTGCCAATACTGCACTCACCACACGTGCCAATATTATGCGTGAGCACACTGTTCATGACAATATTACACATGTGCCAGCCAATCCGCACTGCACAGAACTAAATTTAGTGCACACACCCGCGCACTGTCATTTTTCACGCATTACCACTTTACACCGCACAATGCCAAATTTAAGTGCGCACACTCACTCACCAATGTTTTTCCACATATCCCAACTTGTACTGCTCAACACCAATTTTTAGCACGCACAACCACAGACTCTTATTTTCCACACATCACAATATTTTCACTACACATCACACATTTTTAGTGCACACACCTGTGCACCTTCATTTTTCTGTGCATCAATTCCTCGTGAATTCCACTGCAAAAATTTAGGGTTTTTGCCAAAATTTTCCCAATTTTCACCATGGACATTCTACAACTATAAAATTTGTTCAATTTAGCTATGATAACACCAATTCAACCTCTACAACAACAAATCACTGCTAGTTGACATTCCTGAAATGAATTTTTCCCAAACTCATTTCACGAATTGAGAATTTTAATCAAATAATATCACTCCATCTGTCATGGCTTCCCTGTAACTTCAAACTCGACCAATTATAGGTATGAATTTGCTAGAACATATATTAAATTAATAATATCTCACCACTTGGCCAAATTTCCCAATTTTCCCATGAATTTAATAATAGAAATTGCGGATTTTGTCCAATTCCACGCAATTTCTTCTAATTTTTACCATGGACGCACTGTAACTTGAAATTTGGCCACTTCTACATAAATGCTCTATCAAATTTCACATCAATTCAACTTGCTCGGCCCATCCAGGTTCAGTGTTGAAAACTAGGGCTCTGATACCATATTGTAGCATCCCCAACATCCAACTAGGCTATGCCACATAAAATTTTCTAACCATATACAAATTAAAACACATAGAAACTCTGCAAGTGCACAGATTCATACAAAATAATAATAAAAATACACATGCATCACACACTGGAAAAACCCATAAAAATAAACACATACATAATAATGCAACATGTAATTTAACACATAATTGACACTTATCTTGGTAAGAATATCACCAACTGCGTGCAGACCTTCCACGTTCCTCCCAGCCTTAGACCACACTACTCAAAACTCTCAGTAGTGGGTCACCCATGAGATGGGACTAAACTCCACCTGGGTAAAGGGATTCCTAACCAGGCTGATGTATCTCAGACAACATGAAAAACTACATCACAGGTACCTGCTCGAACTAACATCCTACAGTCCCTCATTGTCCACATGCCTTTCCCACCCCAAAAAGTGTGCCCCTTCTCTTCTCAAAAGTCCTTTAGTTGCCCCACTTCCTTTCTGGGGCTTCAACAATAGGCCGAAAATGAAGTCTGAGAGCCCTATAGCTGTAGTTTGGCACCTTCGAGAAATCAATTCCCAACAATTCTCTCACCTAGAGAGAATTTCTCAGGAGCCTGACAACCCACCTCTTCAATATCCCACAGGCCTGACAACTCGCTTCTTCAGTCGAGCTCCTAATATATACATGTACAGGTACAGGTACATCTATGGGTATGGGTACGGGTATAGGAAGGTATGGAGGATAGCTGAATGTGTGAGTGCATGATGATGGAAAATGAACTAAGTCCAAACTATATGTATGTATGTTCCCAACTTGACACTTGTCATGTTGAGAACTTGTTGGCCCTTGGTCATGTAATAAGGAAGAAAGTGAATATTAAGGAAGAATAAAGACAATGTATGAAGTGCACGGAAGGCACACAAACCGAGGAAGGGTCGAAGTGGTTAAAGAAGCATAAAAGAATGATCAAAGTAAAGGAAAGCAAGCCGTTGAAACAAAATATCAAGGAAGACAAAGTAGAAAAGAAGATAGATCATGGACAAGTTAGCAAGCGGAAGAAGACAATAATGGGTGCTTTGGAGCACCTCACGGAGAAGAAGGAAGAACAGGTCGGCGAAGTCCTTAAAATAAGGGTTATGTAGACCTAAGGTTTTTCCACGTGGGCTTTGGTCCATGGTTTTCTAAGAGTCATGGAATGTATAAATAGAGGTCTAGAATAGTTGAGAGGAGAAGTGATAGTGGTGTTGAGATGTATAAGTGTTATGTTTTAGGGTATTCTTGTATTTTGGGTCTTCAATTGGGTGCAAAGATCGAATCTGCAGCTAGGTGCACAGGGATAGGAAATAAAGAGAAAGAGAGAGAAGGATCTGCAACTGAGTGTGCAGATAGAACTATATATCTTCATCTATTATATCAATAAACACAGCTATGTGGATGTAGCCCTAGGGAGAGGGTGGACCATGTAAAATCTTGTTGTTTCATCTGGTTGATGCTTTGTTATTTACTACCTTTTATACTGTTATTGCACTGTTATTTTTCATGTTGAAGATAATAAGATATAACTTACTTCGCGAAGTTAAGCATAATACTGTTAAGAATCTTTGGGCTATTTTGCGTTGTTGTTTTGGAATCATCTTGCATTTCCTCTGGTTGTAGACACCTATGTCCTGCAACCCCCGTATTGCTACTTTGGGTGAGACTTCATATGCTTCGTAGGTGTTTCTGTAAGGGCCAGTAGTTAGGGTTTGTTGGTGCGCTGTTAGAGTTGAACCCTGGGTCTACCCATGTGCCAACAAATGGTTCCATTGCCGGGACAGAGTATCTGATTATATGGGAAGAAGCAAGATCAGTTAAAGACTATAGTGAAGCTACAGTTGAACGATTCATCTTTGATGATATCATAACCAGATTTGGATGCCCGAAGATCCTTATGAGTGATCAAGGCACACACTTCATTAACAAAACTATTGAAGCCTTGAATTAGGAGTTTGAATTTCACCATCATAAGAGCACACCATATCACCCACAGACGGATGGTACAGTCGAAGCTTTCAATAAGATTTTGGAGACAACGTTGACTAAGATTTGCAGTGTTAACAAAGATGATTGGGATTTGAGAATTCCAGCAGTGTTATGGTCTTATCAAACTACTTGCAAAAAGTTAACAACATAGACTCCCTTCAAGTTAGTTTATGTCCTGGAAGCAGTGGTACCTATGGAATATTTGGTTCCTAGTTTAAGAATTGCAACATTTACAGGTATGGATGACACCGATGTTGTTCAAGATAGGCTCGCGCAGTTGATAGAGCTAGAGGAAGAGAGGTTCATTGTAGGAATTCATCAACATGTACAAAAATAATGAGAAAGGCTTACCATGACAGACATATCAAGAAGAAAGAATTTAAACAAGGAGATTTGGTACTTTTATATGACAACAAGTTCATGAAGCATCCAGGAAAGTTCAAGACACATTGGCTTGGGCCATTTGAGGTTGTCTATGTTACATAAGGTGGAGTTGTTTAGTTGAAGACTCTTAATGGAGAATGGAAGGATGGTTTAGTAAATGGGAGTTGGTTGAAGCTGTATTGTGACAACCAACTTCCTCATAGCTCTCAGTAAAAAGAA
>JASDQU011376450.1:14013-24288 GCA_032191745.1 Picea mariana
GGATTTCATGTTTTTCCTTTTGGAGATACAACATACTTTGCATTTGTATAGGAAATCAACATATTGCAATGGTCAAATCAAGGTATGCAAAGAAAGGTAACGTGTTGATAATCCAAGAACTTGAGACTATCTTTGATTGCCACTTTCAAAATAAATGCATCGAGAAACACTTTTACTTAAATGTCTCATCTTTCCCTTTCTAGAAGGCTAACGATTGAACGAATCTTCATGAATTACATGCATGGTAATCAATAAGAGGGGATTTTCCTCTTCCGATATAGTCATTACAATGGCTTCTCCACTACTCTCAAGCACTAGAGTCACCACAGTGCACAAAAGGAGTATATGTCAAGCCTTGGGAAGTCTCAATGGGATACATTGAATGGTCATCCATCATTGTAATAAAACTATGCAATGAAAGACAATGTGTTAGCACCCAAGGGTTTGAGTCCAATGCCAATCCCACTATCTAAAATAATGCACCTTGAAACACGTTTACTTAAATATATCCTCTTTCCTCATTCCATAGGGACTTTCATGCATGGGAATCAACAAGAGGAGAATTTCCAAAGAATGCACCAAAAAAGATTTTTACTTAAATGACTCATTTTGCCCTTTCCATAAGGATTTCCATGCATGGGAATCAACAATAGGGGAGTTTCCTCTTGAGATATCATAGTTACAACAACTTCTTCACTACTCTTAAGAACTAGAATCATTGTAGTGTGAAAAAACCTGGATTTTTTGAGTCCTAGGAACCCTTAATGGGATCCACCCAATGGTCATCCATCTTTGCGAGAGGGATTTTGTTTTTCCTTTTGGAGATGGAGAAGAATTTTCCTTCAAGCTGGAAGCTTCCACATGGAAATGATCAAAGAAAAGCATGCAACGAAAGACAAAGTGTTAGTACTCCAAGGGTTTGAGTCCAATGTCAACCCATAGTTTCTAATCCAATTCACCCAAATTGTTTTTTACTTAAATGTCTCCTCTTTTGCATTCCAGATTGAATTCAATGCATGGTATTCAACAAGAGAGGAATTACTCTTGAGATAATGAAATTACATTGAATTATCCACTATTCTCAAGCCCTGGATCTGTCAAAGTGCACAGAAGGAGAAACAAATAAGTTAAGAATTCTTACTCAAGTCCATCCAATGGTGATCCATCTTTACAGGAGAACTTCCATGTTTTTCCTTTTGTATTTGGAAACACTTTTCCTTTGGGTTGGGAGCCACCATATAGCCATAGTTTTCACACCCCCAAGATTCATTCCCAAGTCCAACCTTGGTGTCTCTTGAACATGTGGCACAATGGTGGTACTCACTTGGAAACTTGGCTCAACCAAGGATACTTCACTTGGCTACGCCTCTTCACCTAGAGCATACCCATACTCTATTCTAGGCTATGGATGAGTCACATCCTTACTCTATGCAACTCAATTTTATACTTAGACATTTGTTAACATTATTTAACACTTAGTCAATTTGGAATACAACATAAAACATGCAAAACATAAGAGACACATATATAATGCGAGCGACACCAACTGTGCCTAATACCTGACTTCATTTATTATATTGTAAAACATAAACAAAGCTTTACAAATAGAGAAATAATATCCCAGTTATATACATGGGCAGAGTCTCACGACTCTTCCTTATACATCAAAACTTTCTAGACCTACGGTTTTGTCACACCAATACTTTCCCCATTGTTCATCCTTGCCTCATCCTAGGGTGTGCCCCACTTGTGCACCTATCCTCAGACCTCCATGTCTCTTACCTTTGCTTTCTTCTTGTATTCCTTTGGTTATTCACCCTTGCTCTTATAGGGACTCCAAGGGTCACTTGAGAAAAATTTCATGTATTTTGGGTATGTCACGTCCCTTCACAAATTGTGACACTCAATCGAACCGTCGCACCCCTCTATGAATCCAATGCACTCAAACAATCTTGTTTTTCCATCAACCATCACATATCTTGGACCGACGTGCCCCATCCTTGGGCATGCGCCCCTTTCCTTGTGCTGATCATTGTGACTCTCTATGGGTGTGTCGATGGGGTTTTCCAACCTCTTTGGTGCGCCCATGCTGATAAGGGTAGAGGAGTCCACTACTTGGGAATTCTCCCAAGTTTCCCCACCCTTTCCTAAACATAACCCAATTCTTCATCATCCATAGCAAGGGAATAAGGGTGTGTTCCCCCTTGGTCTCTCACATCACTATCGTGCCCCAAGGTGCTTCTTCCCATTCCCATAATACAAGTTCTTTCCCAACTATGATTTGATGCACCAAAATATTCTCTACCCCCAACTTTGCCTTATTTGTAACCATGGTTGGTGCTCTGGATGGCTCAAATCAAGTTGAGTCATCCCAATCCCTCTAGCACAAATTCAATTCGATAACACGGAAGACAAGGTGAATATGCCGCATATGGAATGGAAAATCCAATTTGTTGGTGACATTTCCATCATTCTCGTGAACTTTGATCGGTCTCTCATACCTCTGCACAAGAGATGGAGCCATCCCTTTAGGTGGTGGGAACTGATATCTACTCAGTTTGAGTAAGACAAACTCTCCTACTTGGAATTCTATGTCATGTATGATGTTATCTTCCCACTTCTTTATTATGTATGTTGTTTTATTCAAGTGTGTGTGAGCTATCTCCAACCGATTCTTCCAACTCTTAATGAAACCCACAACTAATGGATTCGTCCCATAGTATCCCTGTGTCACAAAATGAGGAGTTGTGGGTTGTTTTTTGTTCTTCAACTAGAATGGAATGTATCACGTCACTAAACTCTTCTACAGTTTGTAGTTGAACTAGGCAGCGTCCAACAACTCTAGCCAATTCATCTGATTTGCCTATAGATAGTGCCACAAGTACTCCTCCAGAAGTGCATCGATTCATTTGGTCTGCTCATCTGTCTATGAATGGTAGGCTGAAATATTTAAAAAATTCATCCCCACAATATTGAACAATTCTATCCAAAACTTACTTGTGAACCTTGCATCCCTATCTAACACAATGTTTAGAGGAACACCCCAATACTTTAGTATGTGCTTGAAAAACAACTTCTCATCTTCTTTCGCACTACAAGGCATCTTCCTCACAATGAAGATAACATACTTGGAGAATCAATCCACCACGACCAAAATCCCATTGTATCCCTGCACCATCGTAAGTTGTGTGATGAAGTCTATCGAGACACTCATCCATGATCTTAATGAAATAGATAAAGGTTGCAACGTCCTTTCTCTCATTATGGTGTCTATCTTATCTTGTTGACATATAAGACAAGTGCGAATGCACTCATTCACATCCTGCTTCATCTGACCCCAAACTTATCCTCTCTCCAAGAATGTCATCATTCTTTGTTGTCCTGGGTAGCCATCCTAGGCGTGTCGTGGCATTCCTTCACGAGTTATCTCTTGAGGTTGGATGAATTAGGGACATAGATTCACACCTCAAAGTACAACAATCCATCGTGTACCCAAAACTTCCACATTTTTCCATCCTTCACCTACTTCATGATGTTCTTTGTTGTGTGATCATGATCTAACACTTCCTTGATATTTTCATACAACTCTTCCAAGACATGAATCTGACTCCCCTATGATGTAGACAACTCATCCTCCTCCTCTACGAAAACGAGTTGTGCCTTTCCAGTCAAGGCATCTGTGGTAGCGTTTATCCTACATGTCCTATACTCAATGGTCATGTCAAATTCTATGAGGAAGTCTTTCCACCTTACTTGCATGGGTGACAACTTCGGTTGTGTCATGAAGTAACTTGTCACAATTTTTTATGTCTTCATGACAAATGGCTTGCCTAAAAAGTAGTGTCTCCAAGTCTAAAAAAAATGTACCAATGCAGCGATATCCTCATTGATGGGGTATCTCTATTTGCAATCTTGGAGATTTCTTCTTTCAAAGGAAACAAAATGTCCCTCCTACGTTAAAACCCCTCCAATGGTAAAGTCTGATGCATTTATCTTCACTTCAAACAATTTCTCAAATTCTGGTAGCTTCAACACGAGAGCAGTGACAATTCTACATTTTATCTCTTCAAATGTAGACTTGCTCCTCTTTTTCCAATTCCATGCTTTCTCCTTTCTCAACAAATCAGTCAGTGGTGTAGCAATCTTGGAGTATCCCTCTACGAACTTGTGATAGTAGTTGGATATTACAAGGAATATTCTCACATCATGAATGTTCCTTGGTTCTTCCCAATCTTCGATTTCCTTGACCTTCGTAGGGTCCATGCGAATGCATCCTTGGCCAATCCAATGCCCCAAGAATGGTATCTCAGTTTTCCCCAAAACACACTTGGACTTATTCAAGAACACTTGTTTCTGTCACAATGCCTCAAAGACCTGTGCCAAATGTTTCTTGTGCTCCCCCATACTTTCTTTGTACACTACGATGTCATCCAAATATGCCACAATAAACTTGTGCCAAAACGATCACAACATGTCATTCATCAATGTGCAAAAGGTTGCAGGGGTGTTGCACAACCCAAAAATGTATCACTAGGAACTCATAGCTCCCATACCTTGTCATGATGGTTGTATTCACCTCATCTCCATATGCAATCTACAACTGATAATACCCATGCCACAAGTCAATCTTTAAAAAGACTTTGGCCTTGTCCAACTTGTCAAATCAATCAACAGCTAAAGGCAATGGGTACCAATTCTTCATAGTTTGTTTATTCAATGCTCGGTAATCCAAAAACATCCTCAACTCTAAAGTGTCCTTCTTTTTCTAAAACATAATCGTATGGAAACCTAGACAGACGAATGAAGCCAACATCAATCAATTTTTTCGATTGTCTCTTGAACTCTTCGAACTTAGGTCCAGACAATCAGTAAGGAGTTGTTGTCAGTGGATGCAGCCCAAAATCTAGCTCTATACGATGGTTAAGAATGCATCACAGTGGGAGCACTTTTGAAAACTCATCTGGAATTATGTTCGCAAAATTACCCAACAAGTTAGTGATATTAGGTGGAATAGGCGTCCCCACTCCATCCTCTTGAACTTCTCCAACAATTTTTGCATAAATCTTGGATCCATTCTACCTTGTCTCTTTCTTCATATTCAATGCAGACACAAGGTGGACCTTTCCACCAAACTTCCTTATGGTTGTGCGCACAACCCAAACCTTTTGTTCATGAAGTATAACTATCTTGTCCATCCATGCCATGAGGACCGAATGTGTCCTCCTTAGGAACTCCTACCCAAGCATCACCTCAAAGACATTCATAGGAATCATCGTGAAGTTAGCCCAACCTTACCACTTAATATTTATACAGTCAAATGTGAACTGAGGAGGCAACACCAGTTATTGCCTTTGCCTTAGATTTTACTACCTTCACCGCAACTCTACACGGGGAGACTCTAAGTCCTAACTCCTTCGCACCTGAGTCAATCGGAGCTTACACTGTTCTTTCGTTGATAACCATATCCACAAAACAAAACTAATGGTCTTGGCTTCCAAGCTTTCCACCCAAGGCACCCAATGCACTAACCCTTCATAGCTTGTTGCAAATTGAGCTTTTCCACTCTTTCTATGTTAAGTAAAAAAGACAAATAAAATCACAATACAACATACCTCCATTGTGCTCGTCTTTTGCAAACTGTGTGGGAGCACCCCTTGGTCCACCACTTGGTTCCAAGGTGCTTCATTGCAAGTCCCTATAGATCCTCGTTCGTTGCACAAACCAAGTCTATTCTATCTCAGGTCATGGTGGGACATGTGACTCGAATTTCCCTGAGTCATCCACGACTTGCTTCCGTCATATGACTTCATCCACCTCTGTCCAAGGAGTCGCACCACCCTGGGTCACCCCATTTCCGGATTTTTTGAATCATGTCATACTGTGCATTTTTTCTCTGCAAAACTCGTTATTGTGAAACCGCTCTGATACCATCTATCACGCCTCCAAGAGTCATGCCCAAGTCCAATATTGGCGTCTAATGGGTGTGCGACACTGCGACAATTATCACTTGGTAGCTTGACTCAACCAAGGATACTTCACCTGGACTACACCTCTTCACATAAAGCATACCTATACTCTATTCTAGGCTACAGATGATTCACATCTTTACTCTATGCAACTTAGTTGTATACTTAGACATTTGTTAACATTCTTTAACATTTGTTCAATTTGGCATAAAATGGAAAACATGTGAAACACAAGAGACATGAATATAGTGCAGGTAGTACCAACGATGCCTAACACCCGACTTCATTTATTATATTGTGAAATAGAAACAAAACTTTTACAAAGAGGGAACTATTGTCCCAATTACATAGATGGGAAGAGTCTCACGACTTTTCCTTATACATTATAACTATATAGACCTGTGGTTCTATCACACCAAGAATTTCCCTGTTTTTCCTCCTTTCCTCAGCCTAAGGTGCACCCCACTTGTGCGGCCAACCTTAGACCTCCATGTCTCTTTTCTTCACTTTCTTCTTGTCTTCCTTTGGTTGTGTGCCCTTTCTCTTATAGGGACTCCAAGGGCCACTTGTGTGAAACATCATGTCTTTTGGGTGTGTTGTGCCCCTTCGCAAATCCTCACGCTCAATCGAACTATCACACCCCTTAGTGGACCCAGTGTGCCCAAACGAGCCTGATCACCCATCAACAACCGCATCTCTTGGAATGACATGCCCCATCCTTGGGTGTGCACCCCTTACCTTGTTCCTTGTGTCAGTTGTTGTGTCTCTCCATGGGTGTGTTGATGGGGTCGTCCAACCTCTCCGATGCGTCCATGCTGCCAAGGGCAGATGGGTCCACTACTTGGTCTTGCTCCCAAGTTGCCCTGCCCTTGCCCAAACATAACCCAAGTCTTCGTCGCAAGGAAAGAAGGGTGTCTGCCCCCTTCGGCTCGCATGTCACCATCGTGCCCCAATGTACTCATGCCCACGCCCATAATACAAGTTCTTGTCCAACCGTTCACTTCCCCCTTGTGCTCTTCATTCATTCCGCTATTAAATCTACCCAAGAAGTACGTGCGCTCAGTGGGTATCTCAAAAAACCTTACAATAATCAAAACAAACTATACTACAAAAGAAAACACATTTATATTTGAAAATTTAAATCCAACTTGAATCACCACGTTCTTAACAAATGCACCCAAAAAAAACTTCTACTTAAATGTACATAAATATACATGAATAATCATGGATTTCCCAAAAAAAACAACTTTTACAATGACTATGTTAGTTATTTTGAGATTAATAAGAGGAATGAGCAATTGTTAATACCTATCTCCAAAAAAATTTTTTAATAAAAAACAATGGATGATTTGAATTCTATCGATATATTATTAATTTAATTATAATAATTTTTATTTTTTTTAAATAACACAAAATGTAAACTTTATTATCTCATATAATTAATTAAACAATCAAATATTATATAATTCAGTAAATAAACAAATATTATATAATTCAGTAAATAAATAAATATATAATCAATCACCATTTATATTTAAAATATAAATATAATCGTTCTCAACCACATAAGAACATGACTGAACAAACCCGACAGATACAAGAAAAGACAGTGTTAGAGATTCTTATATATAAGATTCATAGAAGTTATTATGATATTTTTTTTAATATCATGCACCTCTCGTAGATCGATTTAGTTTTAACTCGAGGAATGTCCATTATACGCAGGTGTGGAGAATTAACTTCTCATTCATCAGTTTTTTTGGGGCGGGGGGAGTGTGATGTTTTGTTTTATTTTATAATTTCTAATTATTATATAAAAAAGTTATTTAAAAAATAATTAAATTAAATTAAGTATAATAATGTTTATAATATTATATTATAATTTAATTTGGGGATATAAATTTAAACATTATAACATCATAATTACAATTATAATATATATATTATAATTATAATCATAATTATGATGTTGTACCCACACTTATAATTATTTTGGAATTTTGGAGATTCCATAATGACATTTGGAGTTTTTGGAGCCATAGTTCAAAGACTTCAAGTTTGACCTATGTTATAGTCCTAGAGGGAAGTGGTACAACTTAAGGGACTGGGGTGCAAAGAAGGGGGTACACTTCCTTGAGTTGTGCAGGTTAAGAGGAATGAGAGCTTGTTGGTTGGAATTGTTGTGAGAATCTGATCCGGATTTTATGAGTAGAACGAAATGACTACAAATTATTAACATGTGCTTAACACAAAACAACAGAGATACAGTAAAACTGGTTTTCTATTCAGTAAGGAAATAAGCTGAAACTGTAAAATGCAGCGGAAACAAGATTGTTGGAATGGTGGCGGCTTATCTCTGAGAAGAGATGTGACGGTTGCACTCATTCGCAAGAAGATGATTACAATGAGGCTATGAAGGCATTTTTACAATAAACAAGAATGCCAAAAACCATAGACATCCAAAAACCTAACCCTAGGAGATGAAGCGCCAAAAGTCATGTGGGTCCCGTTTGGATAAGTTAGTACATCAACTTCATGGGGTCGTAACTTTTGCATACGATCTCCATTTTAGGCGTATGATAGCCTGTTGGAAAGGTATCATCAAGGAGATTCATTTTGGGGGCAATATCAAGGAACATCCAAATTGCTCACCGTTTTCCCAAAAAAACATCGTTTAGGGCCTCAAAACGGCTCCGGAAGTGAAAAACTGCTAAAAATATTAAATTACCAAAATTGCCAAAAACCTATTTTGACCCAGTTGGAAAAGGTGGGTGGCCACCGATATCCACCTAGATAAATCATCCCTCATTAGGAAGCAATGTTCTCCATTGCCTTGAGTTCCCCCATCAGATGAGGAAATTTCTGCTGAATTTGGCCCCGGGTGAGCCACTTGCCTTGGTGCAGGAGCTGTCCTACTTTGACGTCTCGATAAATTTGAATCCTTTGTTGTCGAGCGCCCTTGATATGTGTGTCCACAATTTGATCATTGAATGCTTGTTGTATGCAGTCGGGGTTGAGATTTGTTGGTGTCAGTTGTTCTGCTACTTCTGAGGTGTCCAATAATGGTGGGAAATAAAGACGAAGGAGATCCACGTTGAACATTGGGTGCAGGCCAAGGAAAGGAGGAATGTTGAACTTAAAATAATTATCCCCCACGACCTTGGTGATGGTGTATGGACCATAACAGAGTGGTCGAAGCTTCCTATGGGGTCTTGTAAGGCGTTCTTTCTGCAAGTGAAACCAAACTTTGTCACCCACCTGAAACTTATGTGGCACCCTATGTTGATCATGGTGCTACTTGTACTTGTCATTAGACTTTTGTAGGATATCCTGAACCTATTGGTGGATGTGTTGGATCCGCTCAATGAACTGGGTGGATTTATCAGCTTCAGTTGGAGCAGGAGATGAGTCGGGCGAGGTGACCGCAAGGGGAAGTGCAACATCTATGGGACACAATGGTTGGAATCCCAACCCCACCTAAAAGGGGTTGTGGTCAGTTGAGCTATGTAGGGCTCAATTGTAGCTATGATGGACATAGGGAAGGCTCTCATCCCATGTGCGACGGTGCTTTGAATTATACATGTGAAGGATATGCACAATCATTCAATTTACAACCTCGGTTTGGCCATTTGTCTGGGGGTGGAAGGCCGTGGATTTGGTGAGCTTGCACACTACTACATATTGAAAAATTTGCGATGAAAGTACTCTTTCGTCGCAACATGCAAGAGAAAAAGTTCATTTTTTCTAAATCTACCCCGTATTCGTCGCAATCTCAACACCTACAGTTTGATTGAATTATTATGGTCAATTTTCGTCGAATATTCGACGAAAGTTGATTGTCCATCGCATATTCGACGAAAGTTGACCATAATAATTTAGTTAAAATTTACCATTGAAAATGACCTAAAATAAATAGGTGGAAAAAAAAATATTTTTATGTCACTGTCGTCGCAATTGCGACGATAGTGACCTAAAATTGGCCTATAAATATTTGACGATTTAAAGATGTTGCGACAATCTTGCTATAACATCGACGGTTCCGAAAGGATATTTTTGTGCGGAAAAATGTCGCAGAATGTTGTTAGAGGTGGGGAAAAAAGTAAATTGGGTGAAAAGGGTGATGGTAGATGTTATTGCCCTTCTAAAAAATGTTGCCTCAGACGTCCCGTAAGAATTTTAATAGCAACATCTACAAAACATTGTAGGAAATATGGTCACATTGATGGCGGATCGAATGAATATCATCCCTTCGTAATTAGCTATATATTCATTATCTTTTTTTATTTTGTAAATTTTATATAAAATTATA